>OY482674.1:18593743-18791243 GCA_960531455.1 Urophora cardui
TATTTTATTACGAACAGACAAAAAAAAAAGATGTAAAGAAAACACATTTGGTAACATACATATGTTTGTTGTTGTAACGCTAAGACAAGGTAAATTAAAAAAAGAAAATACAAATATACTTAGTAAAACGCTTCACGGTAAAAAGAATGTTAAACACATGCATACATACATACATACATGCTAAGCTATATAAACATATAAGTATAAAGATTTAAGAAAAAACTTATTTTGCAAAAAAAAAAAAAAAAAAAAAATAATACAGAAGCAGATGTATGTACATTAGAGTGCGTTTAAAATTCAAATTAACGATATTTTACTGTATCGCCCCCTCAATCTGTAGTAACATGGTCAAAGATATCACATATAAATTTGGGTACCGATTGGAGGCGATTAAGGCGTGGCGCATTGAGCTCAAAATTCAGAAAACTCTATGAAGGGTCAAAAAATCAAAATATTTTTTTTAATTATCTAATACCCAAAATTAATACTTCTATACCCAATGATAACAAATAAAAATTTTGGTCCCGATTGATGACGGTTTACTGGTGTTTCAAGGGGGTCAAAGTTCAGATTACCATATGCGACACTAAAAATGTAAGTCTTCTATGGCAATCTGAACATTGACCCCCTTAAAACACCATGCGCCACGCCTTAACCGCCACCAATCGGGAGCAAAATTTATGTGTGATATCTTTGACCATGTTACTACAGATTGAGGGGGCGATACAGTCTTTATGAACTTTTAAATTTTTCATTCAAATTAAACGCACCCTAATGTACATGTATGCAATAACACGTGTACTAAAAACAACAACAACATACGACTTTTGACATTTTCTATACACATGTAATACAAAGATGAAGAATTTATAGTTTTTCTCGTTTTCTTTTTTCCCCTTTTTTGTTTTAGTACGTTTTTATAATATCTAGCAATCCAAAAACTATTTGCAAATTTGTTGAAATTTGGCGCAATTTTTAAAAATGTTTGTATGATTACTATTATTATTATTATGTATACAAATGTAGCAGTTTATCGCCCAATGTACGCATAGAACTAATATATATATATATATATATATATATATATATATATACATATGTAAAATAGAAGGAAATTGAATTTACTATAGGCGCATTTCTGTCGTACCCAAGCATGAAAAGAATACTCGCTTATGCATCAAATTACTTTCAAAGCAACAACACCAACTCGACTATTTTTAAAATAGTCGAGTTGGTGTTGTTGCTTTGAAGGTAATTTTATGAATAAGCGAGTATTCTTTTCATGCTTGGGTACGACAGAAATGCGCCTTATATAACAAATAAATTAAAATTTCATCAGTTATTTAAATTAAATTACCCAAAAAAAAAAATGTTTTTGGAAATTGTTAACTGTATGAGAGAGATTTTAAATGACTGTATCACAGCTGACGTAAGTATTGAGTCATGGTAGAATATTAAAACACAATTTGTACTAAACAGCGGTAATATGTAGACTGAAATTATTGAGCACTTGGTCGACGAAACCCCGCTCGGGTCATTCAGGTATGTATAACAGGCTGTCACAAGAATAGACGAGACGAGTGAGTAACCTCCACTAATAGCAGTTGAGTAGTAATAGCTGCCATGGAAAACTCTATAGTACCCTCTGCTTTGAGTATACAGTATTATATAAGAATTCTTGTCAAGATTATCGCTTTTTTCTTTGAGCGGTTCTGGAACGCTTTGTATCAATTTATATTGCAATTCAAAAAACGAGCTTTTATTTTTTTTAATATTTATCTGACTATTTTACATTAACTTTTAGAATGTATTTAATACCTAATTTAAATAATTTAATTATTTATACATGCATACATGCAAGGAAAAGCACATCATTTCGTTGACATTGCACATATTTACATACATACATATCTGTAAACCAAAAATACGCTATTTAAGGGAATGCCAGTTTATTTATTTGTTGTAGCAGCTGATTCCTCACGCCGACGTATGCGTGTTAATAGTTCCTCCTTCCAATGTTCTTCTGGCACACCAGCCGCCCAATCGGGTACCACAGCATTTGGTAGCGTAATATTTGCCATAACATTTAGTATCTGCAATACATATTGTTATATATTTGTGTAAAATTAGCTAATGTTTCTCAGAAACAGCTTAATTAAACTTACTTGCGTCGTTTTTGTATTATCCAATTCCAATTGTAGCTCTTTAGGTCGTGGCTCACTCCAAACTAGCCTTTCGATTTCAGCATCGGCACTCACTACATTTGGTAAATTTTCCGCCATGCCATTTGTATTAGTGCTGGCTACCCCTTCAGCTATGCTATCCATATTATCATTCTCCTCATGCGTATCATCGTCATCGATTGTTGCCGGATGATCGTTGAATTCATCGGCGCTCATGTACAATGGTTGGTAACCAGCGTAAGCATCGCCTGTGTTTAACTCATAATCACTATCGTCACTAGCCACTGGCGGATGGTGTACGTTCGCTTGTATTGGATTAACGTTTTCATCCCTGCCGAGATCGCCAGGTAACTCAGGTGCACCCATTTTTGGAATATTTTGGATTGTAAATTGATTTGTTGACAAATGTTTGGAAAAAATGAACAGCTGATTTTGACAAAAATTTTGACAACATGGACTTATGATGGAGCTCCAAAAACACGATTGCGATTGCGTACATTTGACACATTTGGTATTCACGTACGAGGGTGACATCGTTCTAATTGAGCTTGGAGTGCTAGCAACTCTCGAAATTCAACAATGTTCATAGATTTATTTGTATTCGCGAAGCTTTCTTCACATGTTTATTAGAGGTGAAAATAACCTCAACGAAAAACCTTTTCTTCAGGTAGCGGGTGCGAGGATTAAATCTTTTTTTGTCTCTAGTTTTTTTAACTGAACAGCGGCTGTGGATTCTACTCCTGTTATTTGCCCTGTATATGCGCTTAAATAAAAATAGGGCTATTGTTGTTGTAGTTTTTTAACACCCTTTGATCAGTTTCACCTGTATGTTTGTTTGTAAGCAAATTACGTATACGCAGTGTGGACGAGTTTCAAATTATGTAGGGTATTTTTTCGATTTTTTTTTTCAAACTATTATCTTATATGTTATTTATTAATTGTTACTGTTCTTGTTGCTGCTGTTCTTGTTGTTGTCAAGGCATTTTTCAACTGGTACCACTAAATTTTTAAGATAACATATCGGCGTACCATACGAAAAATAGCACTTTAAAATGTTTTTCCAAAGAAATTCTATGGATATGTATATACGCCAAAAGTTAGACTTTGGTTTATCGTGATTTTTTCGAAATAACCAAAAATTGGCAAGCAAAATTTCAATTTCCAAAAGAGAAATATAGTGAACAGACTTGATAAAAGCAGCAATTAGTAACAAAAAAAAAAAACAACAAGAACAAAAACCAAAAAAGCAAAATAACAAAAATAATTTAAAAAAACTATATATGTATGTACCAGACTTGGGCATTATTCGAGTAAATTTTTATTTAGATTTAAATAATATGTAGATTCAAATAAAAATTTATTTTCAAAGTTGTATTTAGATAAATTTCCTACGAATAAATTATTCGGAAATTTATTTTTTATTTCAAATAATAATAAAAACTCAGGGTACAAAAAAAAAACAACTGAGTAATAGTAAAAAAAAATTTGTTTATTTTTTTTTTGTTTGTATGTTTGTTTGTTTTTTTCATATGTAAATAAAAATTATCTATTATTTGAATAATTTGGTTTCTGAATAAACGAAATTATTTATTTTTCTAATAAAGATAAAACAAATTTATTCATCTATTATTCGTTACTCGAATAAATTTTGCCCAACTCTGATATATACCTACGATTTTTATGTATATATGTAGCAAAATACCCCTTGCTTATTAGTTTTCTATAAATTTTAATTATTTTTCACCCTAATGCACATGAGAAAGCTAGCTGAGTGAATGCTGGCATCCACCTCATTTGTAAATGAGTGAGTTTTAGTGAAAAGCTCAAACAATTTTATTTAAAAATAAAAAAAAATATGAATATAAATTTTGATTTATGTAGCGTAATTTTCCATGAAACTCGATAAAATTGATTGGCGCCAAAAAATCTATCAAATCAATCCAAAAAGGACTAAGCAGAAAGAATATGGCTTCATCAACAAATGTAAGGACCTGCACCAACCCCGATTCGCGATTGCTCAATGCCTTGGAAATTACTTTTTTCTTTCTTTGTTTTTAGATAAATGCAAAGGAAATTCAGCAACAACAACAACATGCGCAACGGTTATTTTTGTATATTCGCATGAAAACGATGGAGTCGAAAACTATTCATATTTCGCAAGGCGGCAAACTAGAAATACATTTAAGTCATGCCAAAGGCACACTCACCAAACTGGAAGATCATTATCCTACTGAAAATATTATTGATTTATCTGTATTTGATAGCTATAAGCCAACATTTAGCTTAACGATCGAGCAAGATAATATTGAGGATATGAATATATTGAGTGATAATCCGTTATTGTTAACCTTGTATGAACGTGTCCGTTTAAGTATGGACAAGAAATCAGAGATCAGCGAGAATGGGGAACAAGAAGTAAAGGATGGCGAGCGTCGAATAAAGGACAAGGAAAAAGAAGTTGCAGAAGAAGAACAAGCGGAAGATTATGCAGAGCAATTAATACCCATTGCTCAAGGCTATATCGATCTATTGAAACTTTATACGAAGAAGCGTGAACTTGCCACATTTAGATGTTTCTTGTATACAATTTCCTTGGACCAAATGCATTTGGGTACATTCATTACCACCTGGGAGGTGTATGCACTGTTACCACTACTCAAAGAATTGACAATACACAACATCATCAATATAACATTTGAGTCTATATTTAATGTTCCACCAACTATAACCGATATTGCAGATAATCTTGTTGCAGATGTCTATTTCGAATCGAATAGAATGAATACGAATAAACAATATCAGAGAGTAAAGTTTTGCACATTTAGGAAAGAATTTAATGTACCAAATAGTCATATACTAGAATTGAAATGGGAAACTTTGAAGAATAGGCAGCTAAATAATTATGATTGCCTTGGCATACATTGTGGTAATTCGGTGAATACATGCAATTTATTTCGACATCTCGTCTATGGCGAAAATTCACCAATCAATGTGGAAAATGTTAATTTGAATGATGCGATCATAACGAGCAATTCAACGCATCGTTATGTGTTAACGACGGAATTTGTACGCAAGTTGGAAGATGTTTTGGCTTTTAATGAACAACATTTGCTAATCGAATTATATAGAGCTGATGAACCGAATGTGTTATTGGCACGTGGTTATATAGATGCATCGATATTATTGTATCCAGAAGGTAATCTAAGATTATACGCCTATTCCGAGCGATCTGCTTAACGATCATAAAACGAAACGAATTATACATAAAATGAAAGAAAGTTCTCTATACGGAATTTCTTATAAACGCGTGAGTTTTGTATTAATTTGCAGATTGGACAAAGCAATCTAATGTATAATTGTTGGGGTAAGTGGAAAAAATTCAACAACTATTTAGGTACAGCGAAGGTTGAGTGTATAGCTATTTCACGAAAAACCATTCTCGATCATCAGCACTCTTTTCGGAAGTGGATGCACCGGGGATTGAACCCGAGTCTATTCCATCTTCAGCCGCAATGACCCAACGCATAAACCATAGTGTATAGCACTCTCCGTACACAATGGCATAAACACACTCGGCCATTGAGACTCTGTGCAAGCTGTTGGATTTTCCCCACTTTTGCCTTTTTCATTTTCAACATTAACGTTAGTGTGTATATGCTTTTGTATATATTCTCCACAAACGTGCTGAATTTTTGTTGTAGGCAGTTCGCAATGAACATTGTTGTTGGTATTTATTTTATGTGTGTATATACCAAACAACGTTAACAATTTTACTTGAAAGAGTTTTTAGTGCGGCTGAAGATGGAATAGACTCGGGTTCAATCCCCGGTGCATCCACTTCCGAGAAGAGTGCTCATGATCGAAAATGGTTTTTCGTGAAATAGCTATACACTCAACCTTCGCTGTAAATAGTTGTTGAATTTTTTTCCACTTACCCCAACAATTAAAAGTTGAATTAAAATAAAAATTTCGTGCTAAGCACTAAAAACTCTTTCAAATCTAATTTATAATTTGTCACCCTATGATTAGTAGATCGCTAGAAAACGGCGCCTGTGTTAACTAACAACACATTCTTTCCCCACAGTAAATTCAACCAGATTTGCAGTACATCTACTCCACGAAAATAATAAATCACCACCACCCACAAAAGCAAAAGCAAAACCCAATAAAAAATCAGCAGCAAATACTACAAACTTTGCTCCAGCAGCATCAACACAACAACCAATGTTTGCCATTATATCAGTTTGTTTTTTAAGTCCCATTACGGAAGCGTTTGTGCCCATCAGCATGGAACGTTCAATAGCAAAATGTAATGCTATCAATAAATCAGTTAAATACAAATCGATTGGTCAACGTTTAGAAGCTCATTATCAATTTGAAATGGAAATAAAACATTTAATTAATTATATTATAAATAATGATTTAAAGGAAAATGCAGAGAATGCAGCAGCGATTGGATTGCGTTGTCAACAGGAAAATTTGATGAATAGACTTTTCAAGTTGATCGCATGCGATTTTAATATAAATAAACCAACAAAGGATAGCATTGAATTTCATGTAAGTACGCAATAAATATATTAGAGGTTTGATTAACAATTTAAGAACAATTCGAAAGTGCTTCGAAAACAGGAATCTCTTTTTCGAGTCCCATCTGCGATAATGAATGCAGAACTTGGATGGTTGGTATTCGAAATTATATCAAAACGAAATCTTCTCGTTATCCGATTTATTTTGCCTTGATTATGAATACGAAGAGAAGACCAATCTTGAAGTGAAATTTTAATGAAAAAGAGACAGTGAGCGCGAGAGACGGATTCATAACGGTTATTGGAGGACATTTTCGAATGTTCTTTGATATGCACATACATATTTATGTATTTAAATGAAGTATGTATATTCTGTATTTTCAGAATCTTATGACCGATGTTTATAAATTTGCCGAGCAATGCACTTATGATATGCTGAAAAAATTGGGCGATAATCTTCCAAATACTGTCTTTATGCAAGATAACAAACGAATCATTGGCTATTGTTCGGCTGCTCAGTACATAACGGCGTTAGGCGAGACACATTTTGCGCAATGTTTTTGGGAGAAGGTAAGTGCTAGAGAAAAAGAAAGAGTTACAGGGAGAGATAGAAGAAAGAGAAACCCAGAAAAAGTTGCCTCGACTTTATATATAACATCAGGTTTGTTTTTTTTTTTTTGCTTCCAACCAGGCGGAAAAGTTGGCTGCGCATGATACGCATTTTCAGTTTCTTAAACTTGTTCGTGATGTGGAGAACCGAGATTTGAAACAGGCCAAAACCTATTATGCACTGCCGAAAAATCAACAATTTGCCGTAGCTCAGCATTTGACGTAAGCTATACTGTTTAAGCAAAAGTTTTAACGATATATAAAAAGGGTAACGGACTACAATACCACTTTGGCTCCCAATAGCTGCACGTTTAAAGGAATATCTTCCTTGTTATTTTGCAGTAAGCCATTTGTGTTTCTAGTATCTTTTGTCATACTGGGAACGATGTTGTTGTCGTATGGCTCCATTATTCAAATTGCTTGCCCACCCTTGATATACATTCATATACATATATGTAAAGGAAAACTATTCACTTAGTATTCCACTATGTCCCCTTTCATTGCAGCGATTTAATTCAAATCTACATTAAATATGTGGAAACTTTGCGCAACGAACAAACATTCAATGAAGCCATGGAAAACTTAATTGTTGACTTAAGAGAAGAGCATTTAGCACATTTTCCAAAAGATATCATCGCTTGGGTTTTGCTGCACTGTATCTTCAAATATTGTGGCTATAAGCCAGGCATTAGTTATACACGTTGGCGATATGAGCACTTGGAAACAGAGGTGAAAGTCACATTACCCATAATACCAACCAGTCGTTACAATTTACTGAATTCATGCAATTTAATGTTGTCTGCTTCCGCTTCCGGTTCCGGTTTGAGAAAGCAACAATTACATTTAGATGTGTTTGATTTAATGACACATTTGGGTTTATATAAATTTGGTGAATTCATTTTTCGCGAGCTTCAGCAGGACTGCACGCCATTAGAACGTTATATCACACAAACCACACTAAAGATTTTAATGAATGAAATTCCTACAAAATATCCGGCGAAAACATTTCCATCTAGTAAGGGTAAAAATAAGATGGAACAGTTAATGGAAAATGCTTGCCTTCTGATAACCAATGGACATTTGGAATATGCGCGTGGTGAATTTGTAGCGGCAATGCAATATTATGGTGAAATTTTAAATATGCATAATCACGCGCCTAATCTTGATTGTTCTTTGGCTTTTTTGCGTTATGGTTTTTATATGTTGAATCATGATGATGGACAACAGTGTGAGCGTGCTGTGGAAGCATTTAATAAATGTCAGCATTCGCATGTTCAATTCATTGCCAGTTTTGGGCTGGGAAAAGCTTATTTTAAAGTGAGTTTGTGTTGCAATTTTTGCAGAACTTTTTTGTTTTGGTAATTTTCAAATAGTTTTCGAGTGATTAAACAAACAAAATGTTTATTGGGTTGCTTTTAGGTGAAGTTTGCAGTGATCACATAAATTGATCTAAAATATTTAAAGTTTAATTATTTATATTTTAAATATTTAAATTTTAAACTAAACTAAATATTAACTTGTTCAAAATCATTTTTTTTTATTTATTTTAAAGTTGCAAACATTTAAAGAAGCCGAAACTGCGTTTGCGAAATGTACCACATTCAAAATTCACATACCCGAAGTTTGGGGTTATTTGGCGTTGATCAATTTGCTACAAAAGCACAACTACAAGGCGCTTGAGTCTTGGAAATATGCAAAAATAGTAAGAAAATTTAATATAAAAAAAGATTATTCTACAATGTTTAAAAGCTTTTACTTTGCTTAGAGTCCAAATAACGAATTCAGCTTGGAATTGCAACAGCATTTGGCGAATGTGAATATAGATGAGGTGGAACTTGTTGTGGATATACCATCAGCGAGTGACTAGTATCTAAATATGAAAACAATGGTTTAACCAACCAAGTTGATAATTCTTGATGAAAACTAATTACCTGTTTCCGAAACGAATTGTTTATGTTTGAAATAAAATATTACAACGCTTTTTAAGCGATAGGCATGCGCTATGGAAATAATCATTATTGAATATTTATTTTGAAAACTTATGCTTTTTTGATTACAAAAAAATACTAACTAAGCCTATTTACATATACATACCTATTTCAAAGTTAAGAACTAAGTATGTAGTGGCCATTACTTGCGGTTGCACAAAGTCATTTCTCAATCAATACACAAAACCGGACACCGCTGCTCCTGGTGGCTGCGGCGCATTATCACCTCCACTACCACCGCCTGGCCCTGCAATGACGCCAGCAAATTTCTGTAACGGCACAATTGACACTTTCAAATCACGATTCGATGGTTTTCTTAACTCCATGGCAGCATGTTTCAGCTGTAGACTACATTCTGGATTTGCATTCAATGTCAATTGATTACTTTCTTTTTCGAATAGCGCTGCCATCGCCTCGAGCAGCTCAATAAAACCGATAGATAAGGCAGCACGACGTATACGATTTAGTTCTTTGAAGAAATGTTGTGTTTTCTCGGGCATTTTCTTTGCATGTCGCAACACCTTCTGTACATCCGATTGCAAACTCACTTGCTTAATCCATACAACACAACTTTGTGAATATGAACGTTTATCGGCTTTAACGGGAAAGGCATTCGTTTCACCGGGTAAGAGATCTTCAACGAAACCCAATAATTGCAAATCACCCAGCCAGGGTATGACATTGTTGCCAGGTGGTAGAATGTTTAACATTAAATTTGATTTTTTCTTACTATCAGCATAGGAATACAGAAAGCCATACCAATTATCATTTAGCAGAACTAAAGCCGCCAAATTCTCCACTTTCAGTGCGCCGTGCAGCAGAACACACATATTTTCTTTCTCTGCTATGCTAATGGTTGCGCCAGAGCTTGATTTATTTGCGGCATTCGATTCGGCATCCTCGCTGCTCTCTTCGCTGTCTTTGCTCTCTTTCGTATAGAAATCGCGTATGTCTTGTTCTAGTTTTTCATATTCATAATTTGGCTGATTTATATCTAATATGGGTTTAGCAGCAACGCTACCACCACCAGTGCTGGAACCAGATTTAGATGAGCTGGATTTTTCGGATGAACGTCTTGAAGGCTTTTCACGATCTACTTTAGGCACAACTAAATGCCGGCTCAACGAGGCAGGTGAACCGATATCGGAAAGCGCCAAAAAGCCGCATACCTCAATTTTGGGCGATAACTTTAATTCAGTTTTAACACCATTTTCAAATTTGCAGTGAATCGGTTGTGGCCATATTATTACAGGGCATTCTAAACGAAAATAACCGCCAGCTTTTAGCAGAATTTCGTATGGTTTAAAGTTTGACTCACACACACGTTCAATTAGCTCGAACATAGCGGTGCGACCAAGCTCATTTTTGTGGCTAGAGTGTGAGGAGGTATTGGTGGTGATCGCTGTTGTGTTGATGCTGGTAGCATTAGCGCCAAGTGTTGCTTTATTCGCATCGCTTATGCCATCCGTTGGCTCGGTGGCATCTTTTGTCGTTTTTGGCATAAACAATTGACCTAGAAATGAACGAGAAATTAATATAGAGGAATTGGTGGTTTTCTATCATCAAGAATCAGTACCCTTTAAGCCAGTAAAGTCAATTAGTTGTTGATATAATGGAAATGCACGTGTGAAATAATAATCGCTATGCACACCCATGCAAACAAAGTTCAATTTTACTGCTTTAAGCTGTGCAATCCAGTCGTATTCCGGTTCATTTTCTTTTTCAACATAAGTTTGTAGAAAATTTTTGAGCGCCGTGCTACCAAAACTGAAAGGATATACATAAAATGAAACAGCATAAAAACAATTAAATGTGGAAATAATTCTCGTATTTAACGACCAGGAAATGCTACTTCAGTTACACTTTTTACTGAATTTTCGAGGCGATGAAGCCCCCAATACAGTAATGCAAAGCTCGCCGAACACCGGGGTCTACTTACTCCTACTTAACTACTCACCCCAAACCACAGTCTGTGAACACTACAACCTGACAGTAGTTTTGTGTACCCCAATTCGTAGACAAAATACTGGCCACATTTTTAAGCATGCTTATAAGGCAAAGTTTATCGCCTGGCTCCACTTTTTTAACTGCTTGCTTGATAGTGTCATAATCACGTGTAAAATCCACCCTCACTTCCGACGTTGTTGAATACGTAATCAACGAAACATATTCCAGTTTTGATGTAGTCGACAAATGTTCTAGCAATTGAGAAATTCCTTTCAGTGCCAATTGATGATAGGTTAGTACATTGTCTTCACTACGTCCTGGTATGGGTCTTTGCATCGACAGCGAAACTGAATGATAAACAAAGGAAAATAGTGAAATTTTATTTCAAATTTAATTATATTCATGTAGGTGGCGGCATAATTTGTCTAAACTAACCATCCAAGGCGATGATAGTGGGCATGACGCGATGGTGTTTAGTCCTTCGTTGGATTTTGTTGCGCGTACGATCTAATGGGAGCCTTGTTTACTGATATAATTGGAACAGCGGTTTTGTTGTTAACGGAATTTCCTTTTGTCTCAATTAATGCATTTTTCATTAGCAATGCTTTATAAATTTTTACAAATTGTTTATTTACCAAATGGTTAGCCGCAGTTAACCGTAGGGTTGGGCGATATATATCGATATATCAATATATCGATATTTTTAAAATAGTACAGCCGATAATATCGACGATATTTTGAACTACCGTGCATCGATAATCGATAATTTTTTGCCATTTCGAGCCAAATTCGATATTTTTCATACATTTCTGATTCGCTTCGAATTTAACAGCAGAACATTTTTTAAGAAGTGGTATAACCATAATGTCCGGGTGCTTGAATTTACATTACTTTCTTCTTCAAGCAATTCTTAATGATTTTTATGTTTATACTTCAGGATTCGTAGAATATATGTAGATCCATCCAACTTTAACAACAAATATCTAGTAAACTATAAGTCTGCGGCAAGTTTGGATTCCAGTTTTGAGATCTGTGAGAGCACCTCTAGCCCCGTGAAGAAGTAGTTTTTCGCGGGACGTGGTTCCTTAATGTGAAGCCAGCCCTTTCGATATATTGATATATCGATGTTTTTACACGGCATAAATCGATGTTTTTTTAAATATCGATACAATATATATCGATATATTTTTCCAATTTGCCCATCCCTAGTTAACCGCACGCAATTGCGTTAGATCTAGTGATGAGCGATATATCGCAAACGGTGATTTTTTCACTGTGAATAAAAAATCACAAATCGCAATTGCGATCACTTTTTCAAAATAGCAGTTCACTACTTATTGGCAACTGCTATCGATGTAGCAAGTAAGCAGTTCACCTATGTGAATCGCAATCGCAAAAGCATTATAAATTTCTTTTTGTTTACACTTCTGAGCAGACCACATACGTACATATATAGAAATATAAGAAAAAAAAATTATTGAATTTACAATTTGTCTTTGAAAAATATTTACAAACAGCGATATTACTGCGGAATACGTTGTTATTGCTATCATTTTGTTAACATAAAATAAAGACAGGGTATATCGCTCAGAAAACGCAAAATTAATCTCTACCGGTAACTGATGATTTTATACCAGTCCATGCAATCGCAATAACAGTTTAAAATCACAGTGATTTAAAAATAGCAATCACCGAAATCACAGATATCGAAAAATCGCAGTTTCGCTCACATCTAGTTAGATCAGCTGTTTCTTTCATCTGTGGTGAAAAATACCTTAAGCGGCACCTAGACTGTCAAATAGCTATTGGATAAAATTATGCGTATGCGGTAGTAAAATCAGTACCCGGTTCCCAAAAATCGCTAAATTCCTACCAATTGGGCCTAACCGTATATACCTCTCTTATTTATTTATGCATATCGTATTAAGCTGTATCCTGCTGGTAGCATTGAGGCTAGAGTTTCGACGTCGATATCCACCTTTTGAAAATGCGAAATAATGGCAATTTCACCACGAAAATCAGTTGGAATGTGACTAAAATGCAAGTTCTAGCTTTAATTTAACTAAATAAATCATTTTTACGCCAAGCGACATGTAGCCAGCATACTTTGACGAATGCATGAAGCTGACGACTCGTGTGCAGCCCTCAATTGAAATATACGTGCGCGACATCAAAGCGTACAGCTTTCGTCTGTAGTATCTAATGCGCGTCTAAAGCAGTACGCTCCGTGTGCAGAGTGCCTAAGTAAGAAAAAGGCACGTAAATATGAAAATTTTTAATAACAAATCGCGCGGTGTACTACGCAGAAGGATATCACCATGGCGGTAGCCACGGTTGGGCAGTATGTCCGGACTTTGGTGGCGTAGCCCAGGGTTATTTTAAATAAGCGCGGCCGAAGGCCGCCAACGCAGAAAAGTTTTTGATAATTTTTATTTAAAAATACCAAAATTTAATAATAAATCGCGCGGTGTACTACGCAGAAGGACATCACCGTAGCGGTAGCCACGGTTGGGCAGTATGTCCGGACTTTGGTGGCGTAGCCCAGGGTTAATTTAAATAAGCGCGGCCGAAGGCCGCCAACGCAGAAAAGTTTTTGATAATTTTTATTTAAAAATACCAAAATTTAATAACAAATCGCGCGGTGTACTACGCAGAAGGACATCACCGTGGCGGTAGCCACGGTTGGGCAGTATGTCCGGACTTTGGTGGCGTAGCCCAGGGTTATTTTAAATAAGCGCGGCCGAAGGCCGCCAACGCAGAAAAGTTTTTGATAATTTTTATTTAAAAATACCAAAATTTAATAATAAATCGCGCGGTGTACTACGCAGAAGGACATCACCGTGGCGGTAGCCACGGTTGGGCAGTATGTCCGGACTTTGGTGGCGTAGCCCAGGGTTATTTTAAATAAGCGCGGCCGAAGGCCGCCAACGCAGAAAAGTTTTTGATAATTTTTATTTAAAAATACCAAAATTTAATAACAAATCGCGCGGTGTACTACGCAGAAGGATATCACCATGGCGGTAGCCACGGTTGGGCAGTATGTCCGGACTTTGGTGGCATAGCCCAGGGTTATTTTAAATAAGCGCGGCCGAAGGCCGCCAACGCAGAAAAGTTTTTGATAATTTTTATTTAAAAATACCAAAATTTAATAATAAATCGCGCGGTGTACTACGCAGAAGGACATCACCGTGGCGGTAGCCACGGTTGGGCAGTATGTCCGGACTTTGGTGGCGTAGCCCAGGGTTATTTTAAATAAGCGCGACCGAAGGCCGCCAACGCAGAAAAGTTTTTGATAATTTTTATTTAAAAATACCAAAATTTAATAACAAATCGCGCGGTGTACTACGCAGAAGGACATCACCGTGGCGGTAGCCACGGTTGGGCAGTATGTCCGGACTTTGGTGGCGTAGCCCAGGGTTATTTTAAATAAGCGCGGCCGAAGGCCGCCAACGCAGAAAAGTTTTTGATAATTTTTATTTAAATTTGGCGTTACACCATTTTTCCCCCAAACGGCAACACCCAACGGCAACCCTGGCGAGTGTTCGGTGAAATTTATATGGGAAATATCGGAACTTTAACGACGTATATCTCGGGAACCATAGGCCTCCGGAGGGTGGGGTCTTCAGTTTTGTGATCCCCTCCGCCCCCCCTACCCCCCTAAAAAACAGTTTTTTTCTAGCCGGGGTATCGACGTCTAAAATTTTACCAGCATTGATCAGCCAGGTTTTTGTAGGACATTTTACCAGATATTGCCTATTGAGCACTTTTTCGAAATTTATAAATTTTTGGAATCCGGGTGCTGTCTTCACATGCTGGAAAGTCCAGTACTCGGCATACGTTCATCTCGCGCAAGCCGGAGAAACCTTTTTTTTACAGGGCATTTGACAAGAGTCTTTCCAAGGCAGATCTAGGAAGGTAGGCCCGGTGGCGAATTCAGAAATTTCCCATGTATTTTGTTATTGTAATTGGTAGAGTGTAATGTCAAAAGGATATTTCGCCGTGGGTAAAATTTGAATTCCCTTGGGCTCGTCCATTCCTATTGGCCATGATGTGAATTCACTTGGATTTTGACATTACACTCTACATTTGCATATAAAAAAAGTTGTTTCTGAATTCGCCACCGGGCCTACCTTCCTAGATCTGCCTTGAGTCTTTCATTATTGTAATGTCGCCGACGAAGAGGGATCGATTATTGCAGGCTCATAAAATTTACATAATCTTGGAGAAAAAGGCTTAATAACGATTTTGGATAAATCCATACATCAAGGGTCTTCACAGCTATCGCGCTTCCGCGCTTTTTGTTTTTGTGCCGCGCTTAAGCATAGGCGCACGCGCGGAAAATCACCGCGACCGCGCATTCTATCCTCTCGCCTACAAACGAAGTTTAATGCTATACCCATTAGGAACAGCGGCGCAAAATTACTATTAATTCATGTGAAATTACTTATAAAGGAATAATTTTGGAATTTTTTTTGTATCAAACAATTTTTTCACTATCAGACCTGGAAGACAAATTATGGTGTTAGTTTATTTTATTATATTGAACACTTTTAAAAGTATTTAATGAAACCTGAATTTTCAAAGCAATCAATTCCGACGGGGTTTGTGTACACGCCATTTTTGGCTTCCATATTTTTTTTTTTTTTCTGCAGAAGCGAGCTACAGCGAGTCGCCGCCTACACACTGAGACAAATTGTTGTAAATTAAGATTTGATATGGAATTCAGTAGTGTGATATGTATGTACTTATGTAGATTTTTTAACACATTTTCATTAGCTTCACCTGTATGCATATGAGTTATTTCTTTGTGCCTAAAAATACGCAATATATTTTCTAATGAGATTAATTCAATCACATGGCGCTGTTTTAGCTATAAAACTTATAGTATAAAATTTATAGTACCTATGTATAAATTAAACTTTAACTATTAAAGCGTGCGCTAATAATGAAAAATATAAAAACGCACAGCACCAGCACCATAAAAAAATATCAATTTATACATTTTCGAAATTTTTCGGGTGTACTTTTAATAATGGAGGAAGTGGGCGGCCGCAATTTTTTTGCTCTTATTGTCGGCCATGATTTTTATTTCAAAGTAACGGTACCCGCGCTTCCATAAGGGCTTTGTGGAGATCACTGCCATACATGTATGTATGCATTCTATTTTAATTCGCCACGATGTTGCTACTTTAAAAAATGTTTCATGAGAAACAGGAAAAATTATGGTTGCCAGCATGCTAGATCTCGCATACCCCGCCTGGCATGCCGGACACGCCAGCATGTGCAGACGGGCCGTAAAAAACACGTTTGTTTGCATCCGCTGCCCAACGTTTTGTGAACTCACTGTAAATTTCCGTTTCTATTACGCACATTTTACGAACGCATTTGCGAAACATTTCCATTTACATGTTTTACCGCCAAACATTGTAGTTAGAAAGAGATAACTATATACACAACTCAAGTAGTAAATATTATTTTACCTTGTCGTTTCACATCGTTGCTTTGGAGCAGAGTAATTTTTACACACTGGATAATTATATTTTATTAATAAAGAATTCACAAGGAAAAATAAAATTAAATTAAATAAAAACTTTTGCAAAATGAACTTTAATGCATTGGGAAAATAGTTTGAATAAAATTGATGTGGATTTCGGCAAGGTAAGTTGGTTAAAAGTTGAAATAAATATCTGTGTTTGGCTGGCGGCTGGTGCCTGGGTTGCGTTTTCACATCGTGTCTGTCGGTGAGTGCCGTCGTTTCTTTTACCAAGGCGGAAGCGGTGGCGGCGGCTTGTAATGTTTATTGCTAAAAATTGTGTTTTGAAGTCGTTTTTCATAAAAAAATAAACAATAAAGGAGCTCAAATGTAAATAAAAATAAATAGTTTTAAGCTAATAAGAAATTTATACGCACAGTCCCAGGAAAAATATTCTAATTGATAATATTTGTGTGTGTGTGGATATGAAAAATTGCTGTAACAGCGTGGATGAGAAGCGCAATTAATGCGGTCGGTCGATGTTACCTGTTAGCGCCTGGCTGTTTTCAGCTACAATTGAGGTTATCTTCCGAACTTTAGTGTACGAACTCCATACACACGTCTAACTTCACATACATACATTTCCAATTAAATGTATAATTTTTTAATACAAACTGCTATTTCATTTCAGTTACATATTCACATATAATTCACTTTCACGTAACACTCATCCCGTAAAACGGCTGCTAAATTGTGGGAAGCCATAAATGATTAGCGCTTTTATATAAGGCGTTCAAAAAAAAAAAAAAATAAAATGAATCCATCGGAGTTGCGTATGATGTGGATGAGCCAATATAATCCAGAACGTATCACAGTCGATGACGCAACCTCCTATTTTGGACATCCATCGGTGGGACTCTCTGTAATGGATGATTTAGCCTCACATCAACAAACTATGGTTAGTAAATAGTATAAAATAAGTAAAACGTGTACATTTCTATATTCATTCATACATACATACATACATATTAATAAGTGTATGTAAAATAAGAACAAAAAGATTATCATTATGTATTAGTATGCATTTCATTTACAATTGAATTTCGAATTGCATCTTTTTTTACTATAATTTCACTCATTTATTTCTAAACAAAAAATTCTTTTCTTTTTCTTTTCATATGTTTTTTTCTTGCTGTGTTTGATCATTTACTCCTCCCCAAAAACAAAAAAATATATTTATTATAAATTAAAATTCTAAATTCAAAATTTCTTTAAAAACAAAAATTTAATGCGATTTTAAATAACATATATTGCGGTTAACATTTTTTTTTTTAATAACACTTTCTCAATAAAAAAAATTGTCGGTTGAAACTAATTTAAAAAAAAAAACTATATATATGTAAATGTATATATGCACGTTTTTATTTATGCGCGTTTACTTGCTCTTTTGCGAAAAAAAACAACAAAACAAAAAGGATTTGAATCCAATGATGAGCATTGTTGGGGGGGATTTTAGTGGTCAGGCGGCAGCAGCAGCAGCGGCGGCCGCTTTAGGCGTTCAGCCGACAGCACTACTTGCCAACTCGAACGACATTTATGGCTTAGCACAAGTGGGCGGTTTGCATCAGCAATTGTTGCAACAATCGGCAGCAGCCGTTTTCCAAAACTACACAGAAGTCATTGATGACGATGGTGGCGATAGTGTTGGTGGCGGAAATGGCGGTGGTGGTGGTGTTTCCGAAGGCTCAGCCACTGGAACGGTAATGGCCGATGGAAGTGGTGGTGGTGGCAGCGGCGTTGGAGACAAATCATTAGCCCCACAATTTGTACAAAACGATGAGCCGCAAGCCATATACGATCAGCTGGATGATGGCAGCTATGATGATGGCTTGCCAACAAAACAAGAAATCATCAATATTGATGATTTTGTTATGATGACCGATTCAAATTCATATGATGGTACAGAATTTATGAACGATGAGCATGAAATGACCGAAGGCGGCAGTAGCGGTGGTGTTGATATTGCACACACACATGGTTTAGATGAGAATGGTGTGCTGGTGCCTTTGGATAGTACACACAAGCTAATGAACGATAGTGGCGATGAGCTAATGGTGCCTGCTGCGTCCTCCACATCGGCCGCTTTACTACGTACAGCGGCAGCTAGTTCGTCAGCTAGAGGAATTGCTGGTGGTGGTGGTGGTGTTAATGGCGCTAGTGGTGTTGGGCGTGGTAATAATATGGGTGGTGGTGGTGGTGGAGGATCAGCTGGACACCATCGCTCATCGCAACGTAAAACCCGCAAAATTGAGCCGGTCAACAGACCGGGTTTGGTGCTGAAGACACCAATAGCATATAAGGGGAATATAGATCCATCAGTTATACCAATACAAAAAGATGGCATGGGTATGTTCTGTTCTTTCCGTTCATTTGTAATTTATTTAATTTAATTTTTTCTATATTTTTTTTTTTTTCTTGATAGACATATTTGTGAAAAACTTTACATATTAGAGCATTAAGTAGATATTTAATAGAAAACTTTGCTTGCTAGTTGCTTTAGCTTAGATGAAGGCCAAGTTGTTTAAGTTTAATAGTTACTCAACTAGGAGGAGCTAGAAATGCTCTATAATTTTTCAATAGAAGCACAATTCCCGATAAGTCCTTTTTTCGACGTGTCTCTTTTTTTGTCCTTCTATTTTGATAAACAATTTTTTTTTTACTTCAAAACCTTTATTATTTCTATGTTAGTGCCTACATAAGTAATTTTCCTTTATAACAATCAGTATTTAATTTCTTGCTAGTTGCTTTAGCTTTATGTATATTTCTTTTGTTCTTTATCTTGTAGCCGTCTGTGAACGCTGCGGTGCCATCGGTGTAAAGCACACATTTTACACAAAATCTCGTCGCTTCTGCAGTATGTCTTGTGCGCGTGGTGAGTTATATTCTTTGGTAGTCAATAACACAACAAAAATGACTGGTGGTACGCAACAGCAACAACAACAGCAGCAGCAGCAGCAGACGATGTCAAATTCACCCGTCCATGATTTGGTTGATGGGAGCAGTAATACAAATGGTAATAGTAACCAAGACATACAACAACAACAACAATTACACCAACAACAACAACAAATGCAGCAACACGAAACCCAAACTCAACAACAATCCGATATTGAGTTGGCGTTACGTGTTGCTAATATTAAGAGTTCGAATTATCGTTTTCGTATCACAGACCAATCGAAGATCACACAAATCAATGGCTTTGGCGAACCCATAATGTCAGCAACTGCCGCAGACTTATTATCGAGCTTGGAGGGTGTAACTGATGGCGCTTTACCAACTATAACTGCCGGCGGTGGTGGTGGTTTGGTTACAACACCAAAATCTCTACAAATGTATCGTGATGTTTTGCCACAAGAGGACCTACCGCAAATACCAAAATTCGAACGTGTATCGGCTTCATGCCCACAAATGGAGAAGATTATAAGTATACGTCGGCGCATGTACGATCCGACACACTCATACGATTGGACGCCACGCTTATCACAAGCTAATTTCTTTGCTGCACCCGTCACTTGTTTCCCCCATGCACCCGGCTATGAGGTGTGGGATAGCATTTGTATTGACATGAAAGTGGAGGTGGAGAATACAGATTGTGATAATACAGAGATTGTGCAGCCAGGGCAAACGCCACATTCATTTTGGGTGGCGACTATTTTGAATATATACGGGTACAAGGCGCTGATGCGCTATGAAGGTGAGTGGAATTGCGTGGATATATACACATGTATATTATAGGGTAATTTTTTTAATTCAGAAGTGGAAAAAAATACTTAAAAATTAAAGCAAACCGAGTCGTTTAGCGACAGCGAGTTCAATGGAAATTTTCCTAGCTAATAAAATGTTTTTATTGTCAGGTTTTGATGAGCCCACCCATGACTTTTGGGTTAATCTATGCAATGCCGAAGTACATTCGGTTGGTTGGTGCGCTACACGTGGCAAACCGCTTATACCGCCACGCACCATCGAAAACAAATACAAAGATTGGAAAGATTTTCTCGTTGAACGCTTGTCGGGCGCACGTACGCTTCCCTCAAGCTTTTACAACAAAATCAATGATAGCATGCAGTCACGCTTTCGTTTGGGTTTGAATTTGGAATGTGTGGACAAGGATCGCATATCGCAAGTGCGTTTGGCGACCGTAACCAAGATTGTGGGTAAACGTTTATTTCTACGTTATTTCGATTCGGATGATGGTTTTTGGTGTCATGAGGATGCGCCCATAATACATCCAGTTGGTTGGGCAACAACAGTGGGACACAATTTATCAGCACCGCAAGATTATTTGGAGCGTATGTTGGGTGAGTTGTTGTTCTTGAATGTGGTTGTTTTAGTTTGTTCTTCAAACTTTGCCTTTTCCTCTTTTAGCGGGTTGTGAGGCTATGATTGAAGTACACGAAGATGACGCCACAATTGAACTTTTCAAAATGAATTTTACTTTCGAAGAATATTATATGGAAGGCAAGGGTAATGGCTTTGTTGAAGGCATGAAGCTAGAAGCTGTTGATCCACTTAATCTTTCATCCATATGCGCTGCCACAGTAATGGCTGTGCTCAAATTTGGTTATATAATGATACGCATCGATTCATATCAACCAGATGCAACAGGGTCAGATTGGTGAGGAACAGAGAGAGAGAGAGAGAGAGCTCAATGAGTTAAATATTTTGAAAATTCTATAAATAACTTTAATTTGTTTTTAGGTTCTGTTATCATGAAAAGTCGCCCAGCATATTTCCTGTGGGCTTTTGCGCTTCGAACAATATCACTTTAACGCCGCCCAATGGTTATGATGTGAACACATTTAGTTGGGAAAATTATTTAATGGAAACTGGCAGTCCTGCGGCTGGTCAACATTTATTCCATCGCATCGTGCCTAATCATGGCTTTGAAGTGAGTACATACAGCCTCAGAAAAGTTTCTTGTATAGTTTGTTTGCTAATTTATAACATATAAATCTCACTCAGGTTGGTATGAGCCTCGAGTGTGCCGATCTCATGGATCCACGTTTGGTATGCGTCGCTACGGTGGCACGCATTGTTGGACGTTTGCTCAAAATTCACTTTGACGGTTGGACCGATGAGTATGATCAGTGGTTGGATTGTGAATCACCGGATGTTTATCCAGTTGGTTGGTGCGTTTTGGTCAATCACAAGCTGGAGGGTCCACCTGTTACCGTACCCGCTACAGCCAAGGCGAACGTTAAGCCAAAAAGTCCAAAAAAGCGCAAGAAAAAGACAGTGACAACAAAAAATGGTGAAACATCAAGTGCAGGTACAGAGTTTGATAAAAGAAAAAAACAAAGTATTTGATATGTATATAAGAATATTAAAATATTTTATTCTTACATTAGCCAAGCCACGTACAATTGCATTGAAAACAAATCCACACCTTCCGAAATTGAGCATCAAACTTGAACTTAAGCCCGAACACCACAACGCTGCATTCTATGAAGAGAGTCGCGGCGCAGAAGAGGAGGATGATGATGGCGAATATGATGAAGAAAGCACAAGTCATCGTTCTGGTCAATCTACGCCGCTCTCCCATCAAGATGGCAGCCAACAAGCAGTGTTGAGCGAAAAGCCTACAACAGCGCATCAACAAGGGTCGACGGCACAAACCGCGGCGGTGCCAACGCGATGTGGTAATGCTATAAAGAAATCGGTATCACCAGCACCGCCGGTTGTGGGGCGCAAAGCCAATAGCTATATTGGGGTATGTGGGTGTAGATGTAGCTAATCATAAAACTGTAGAATTAAAATTTGATCACTTATTTTCTCCTAGAATTCATCGGTTTGCAATAGCAAATACATTCCGCGTCTCATTGAATCGTCGTCGAATGACAACAATAGCAATAGCAATAGCAATACCAGCAACAGCAACAACACCAATAATAATAGTCAAAACACAGATCCACATGCCGATCTCATACCCGACACCTGGAATGTCTATGATGTATCGCAATTTTTACGCGTTAACGATTGCACTGCACATTGTGACACATTTTTGCGTAATAAAATTGACGGTAAACGTTTGTTACAACTATCCAAGGATGAAATTATAACGCTACTTGGCATGAAAGTGGGACCTGCGCTAAAGATCTCCGATTTAATACAACAACTCAAGTGTAGAGTGAATCCGGGCAAGTCAAGGTTCCACAAGGGCAACAAAACATTTTTATAGTGCTCTACAAGGCGACCGCCATTACCACAAACCAACAAAAAGTACTACTATACCCTTCATTTGTATCATTAATAGCACCACTACTACCAACAACCAAGCATCCCAATTTCGCATTACTTTTTACAGCATCATCTCGTCACAATATTGTTAATACATTTAAACTATGTATGCATGTATGCAATAGCTGTTTAAAATATTATAAGTATGTACTTTTAACATCAAGTGGAGTATGAGAGTGCCTCAAAAAAATGTATGCTGCTAAAAACTGAAAAAATCGAATGCAACACTAATGCAAGCTAATGCATTGCAATTCAAGTTTATAAGTAGACATTGATTGATTATAGCAAGCAGCTAAGTCAATTGAAATTCATCAAACCAACAAACAAACAAAATAAAATAATTTTATGTATGGACTACATACATATGTATGTAAGCTTAAAATAAACAGAAAACAAATATCTTGGAATAGCCAAAATGCTTATGTGGAACAAAACAAAAAAAAAAAAAAACAAAAATGAAAAGCAAAAATAAAAAAACAAAAATAAAAACAAAAACCCACAAAAAAACAAACAAAGAAACCAAGACAAACTGCAACTCAGCCAGATAACAACTTAAATTTAACAAAAAGGACATTGGAAAGAGAAGCAAATAAAAACAAACTGAAAATATTTTTGATTTCATTTATAACGTCATGTAGATGCACACATTTACTTTTATTTTTTTTTCACTTCATATGCATACAAACATATTTTTAATAATAGTACACGTTAGTAGAGTAACTTTATTTTAGCTAAAAACAAAATACAAAAACAAACTTAAGGAGTATACATACATATATAATTTTCTTAATAAAAATATAATTATTAAATATAGTCTTTCATTTTATTTTGGATATTTGTTGCGGTATGTTGCAGCAGGTACAAGGATTGAGTAGTAAACACAACGTGCCCAAGGGAATACTTGACTCAGTGTTAAGCACGATCCAAGTGCAATTTATGATCAATGATACCAATAAGCAATGTTATATACATATGTATAACATATGTACACTCCTTATTATAGAAAGCATGATCAAATAATTTAACTTCTTTCCTATCCGAAGGGATTTGTATTTCAATCAGAGTTCGCAAATAAACTGAACCCTACGGAAACGCTACGCCAAAAAGAACACTAAACGCGCACGCTACGATAGCGTTTGTGCTCATGTACACAAACACAAACCGAACCCTAAAAGAGCGAAAGAACACAAACCTAACGCTACCTATTTCGTGCTTCGCTGGCAGCGAAAATGAACACTACGCTAATCCATGGTTCAATTATAGAAGGTTTTTGCAGTACTATATACGGACATACATACATACACACTCCATGTAAATTGTTTGTGTATTCTGTGATGCTTCTGTCAAAATCATAGCCCGCCATTGTAGAAATCATATTGCGTCAAGATCAAAATTGACATAAGTTTGACATAAGCATCACAATATGAATAAAAAAAATAGAAAAAAGTTTGCAATCAGCTGTTTAGTAGGTTAACCTTCTATAAATTAGCCTTGCGCTAATCGTAGCGTTCATTTGCATGTTTATACCAGAAATGCGCATATGTATGTAGCTGATATTTTTTCGTCCTGAGAGGCAAAGAGTAAAGGCCAAGCATGATGCAATGAATATATACATACATACATATGTACATACATACAGATAAGTACATTAAGTTGGTCCAAAAAAAATTTGAAACGAACAAATTGCGGAATATGGCTGTTTTGATGCCACTATTCATAAACAATATGAGTTCTATTTTTTCCAAAGCATTTTTGCATGCATAAGGTGGTCCAAAAAATTAGAACTAAGGACTTACCAAAAAATATGTAGCATTACTAATGTAAAATAAAGTGGACATTTTAAGACATTTTCTTAACCTCTAAACATGCATGTTTCGGGAGAGCTTTATTTTCTTCATATTAATTTGAACAACTCCAATGTACATAGGAATGTGTATACATCAGACCGCAGCAAAATTATGAGAGATTGTGTAAGAGAGCGCAGAGCGATATATGTATGTTACAATGGCGGTCTGATGCAAATGTCCACAGCCATATATACATATGTATACCCTACATAGAATTTAAAATTAATCCGGAATGCTCTCGGGAACACAAAAATATCTGAACAGCTACCTAAACTTGCAAAAACCATTGTTTGAGTTGCAAAATCATACAATAATTTGCATTAACGCGAAATTCAATGTAATTTTTCTCTGACAACAAAACTGCACAGCCCACCAAAAAGCAATAATTTACGGTCATTAAAATTTTAGGCCTGTCAATACTTAAATATTGGCATATGTATACATACGTATAAATGCTTATACACACATACAATTTATTAAAAATTATTAATTATGAACAACGTCATTTAGATAAAATTAACAATAGTCGCATGCTACATTGCGCGTGATCCCGAAAGCATCCCCGATTAATGTGAATTTCTTTGTAGGGTATCTATATGTCTATGAATGTTGCACAAATGCTCTGCGATCTCCCACTATGTAAATATACATACATATATATGTACATATATTCATTTGCATCTAACTTGGCCTTTACTCTTTGCCACTCAGGACGAAAAAAATAGGTACCCTTTACTTGAAAAAAATCTACCAAATTTGCGAGGAAATGTGCAAGAAGTACAACATGCAATTAGTTAGTTTTCTATTATTTGCTCGACTGCATCTAAAACAACATGCCACGTCCTAAAAATAATATATTGTATGTCTTTTTTCATGTGATGGAAAATAAAACATGTGTTTGCAAAAATGAAGAGTGCAACAAAATTTTAAAAGGACATTCGCCAAATTTAGAGCAACACATAAAAATTTTCCACCCTAACACACTAAAAACTATTCCTACCTCACATACATACATATGTATGTATATATGGGTACCCAAGCAGGTCACAGCCGTCGTATGTTATAAAATTTAATTTTTTTTAATTCTAGATATTTTAAATAATTTTCCAAATCTAGGCTTAAAAATTCCCATATTACATAAATTTTTTAACCAAAATAATTTTTTTTATTTGCACAACTAAGGGCCTTTTCACATTACTCGGTACGACATCGGATCGACATTTTTTGCTCGGTATTTTCAGCTTACCGAAACGATTCCGCGTTGCTGTGTTTTTCACACTTGTGGGAATACTTTCGGTGCGTAATCGGCAGAAAATAGGTAAACAAACATCGAAATTTGCAAACCAAAATTTTTAACTTCAACAAATCACTCAATAATAACAATAATGTCTTCTAGCGAAGACGAAGACATTATAATTTGCTAGATTTATTACCGAAACGAGTTTTTTACTGACTTTGTTCTTCTTCTTTTATCACGCCGCAAAAATGTATGCAGTAATTCCTCAAATTTTACTGACCGGTCTTACCGCGTTGCGGTATACCGAAATTAATCCGCTCCGATTTCATGTATGCAACACTAATGTGAAAGTGCCAATTGAAATACATGTGGTCAGTAAGGTTTCGGTATACTTTCGGTAAAAACCAAAAATGATCCGATACCGCACCGAGAAATGTGAAAGCGCTCTAAATTTGCAAAATTTAAGAAAGAACACTAACTGAACGCTATAATAAAAGAACGCTAAGTAGGGTTCATTTACACTTAGCGTATTTCCACCAGCTACACTACGCGTAGTGTTCTGTTTGTGTTCATCTACACAAACTTAAACGCAAACACTACAAGTACCGTTAGGTTTGTTAGGGGTTGTGTTTGTGTATATCGCTGTGGCATGAACGCTACGCTACGTTATTGAATGTTATCGTAGTGTTTAATTTCGAACGCTGATTTCAATACCGCTTAGCAACAAGTTGCAGTCTGCTTTTGCAACATTTCGCTGGTGATTAGCTGCTGCAATGCTGCTTAGCAACATGTTATAACCTATTTCGGCAACATTTAGTGACCAATTGCCGCAACAAAAGATCAATAGCCCAAAGAACATGCATATATGAGCATTAGTGGCGGTCCAAAAGTGTATGAAGAAAATAAAGTTCTACCAAAATCAGTGGAATAACTCGCATTTCATGCGACTGTACTGCGGAAATCTATTCGGCAAATTTTTCCTTAATACATATATTAAAGTTTAGAGGTCGCGCAAATGCCTCAAAGTCTCCTGCTTTTAGATTAGTGATGGCACATAATTTTTTGGAAAGTCCTTAATGTACAAGACAGATGTTTTTATCATTAAAAAACGGAAAACATATTTAGGTGATTCACAAAGTGTCATAAAGTCATATGTCATATTAAAATATTGCACGGAAATAGTTATAAAAGACTTTTCCGAAGCCCTGTGAAGAAGTAAATAAAAACAGCTGATCAAATACGATGACCCAAAAACATATCGTGCAGATTTGTATTTATTTAGTACACATAAAGCATAGAATGGAACAACAAAATATTATGACTTATGACGCAATATGACAGGTTGTGAATCTCCTAATTGTTTCAGGAGTATTAGCATAAAAATAGCCTTTTTCCGCTATGATTTGTTGGGTTCTATTTTTTTTGGGACCACCTTAATATACATATTTGAGTTTTAAATAGGCGGAAAAAAATGTTGCTGACCGCATGTTGCACAAAGTGTTACCATCATTTTCACTGCTCTTTCAGAAAAGGTATAGCATACAAAAAAGTTAAAAAAGCTCAATAAACAGTGGAACTCGACAGCTCCTACCAAAAACACAAAAAATAAAATTAGCCGGCATCACCGATTGTAGCTTATCACAAAACAGCTGATTTTCACACACTTTTTATCAACATTCGCCATCTGAAAGTTC
Organism: Urophora cardui; assembly: GCA_960531455.1. NCBI lineage: Eukaryota > Metazoa > Arthropoda > Insecta > Diptera > Tephritidae > Urophora > Urophora cardui. The sequence continues at coordinate 18,621,545 of OY482674.1, forward strand.
CTCAACATCTCTTTATTTACCACGTACATATTACGGTTGCTTTTAATTTAATTAGTTGTTTAATGAATCTGCATTATTGCCTAATAAATTGTAATAATTAGAGAAAATGATTGATGCAACGTTACTAATAAGTGGCTGCATTGCCATTGGTACTTATTTTGCCACAGCACGTATGATTCCACGATTCAAAGAGATGTTCATCAAAGCCAATTTGTTTGGCAAAGATTTGTGCAAGCGCGATCAGCCACAGATGTAAGTTAATATAATTCTATTCAAGGTTAATAATGATTAATTTGTTTGTATTTTGCTTCATTTTACAGTCCAGAGTCGTTTGGTGTATTAATTGGATGCGCTTTCCTAGTTGCAACGTTTCTTTTCATTCCAGTACCATTTACAGTTGAACAGGGAATGTTGGATGCAGAAGCAGGAGCGAAATATACATTTCGACATGAAGATGTAAGCGAATTAGCAAGTTGTGAGTAGCGTAGCCGTAGTGGCAATTCATAGTCGAATACAAATGCGGGTCGTTACGGCTATTAAGTACGCATACGACCCGCATTTACACATAGTACATATATATGCGGCCAAGGATAGAAACTTTGGCGACTGTTTTTAATGCTACAACAACATTCAGCTAATCAATGGAATCATAATAATCGTGTTTCTACTTCAATTACAGTTTGCCGAAATGATAGCAGCCCTCTTATCTATTTGCTGTATGATTCTGCTTGGCTTCGCTGATGATGTATTAGACTTGAGATGGCGTCACAAGCTATTGCTACCCACAATCGCTACAATGCCCATACTAATGGTATACTATGTTAATTATAATATAACTACAGTGATTTTGCCAAAATTTGTAAGGCCATTTCTTGGTTACTCGCTCGAATTTGGTAAGATGGTGCACTTTGAGCAAAAAACATTTAAATTATCTAACTTTTTATGTGTTTCTCTAGGTATTTTCTATTATATATATATGGGTATGCTTGCCGTATTCTGCACGAACGCCATCAACATCTTGGCTGGCATAAATGGTTTGGAGGTGGGGCAATCAATTGTTATTAGCGCATCGGTTTTATGTTTCAATGCCATTGAATTGGCACTTGGACATCAAGTGGAATGCCATCGATTTTCGATTTACTTAATGTTACCATTTTTGGCGGTTTCATTGGCGCTGTGGAAGTATAATAAGTGAGTATATGAGATTTTTAGTTATATACATATTTTGGGATTTTTTTTATAGAAATATGCATGCTTAAGCTGTGGAAAAGATCTGAAACAAAATTAGTGGCTATCTGTTATAATAGTAGATTTTTAACATTAGCATCACCTGTATATTTGTATGTAAACATTGCATACTTTTAGGCGAAAACGTGTTTATTCATACAATGAGTGGGAGTTAGGTCTATTTCGTGTTTATTAAGTACTTTCTGAAATAGTAATACACTTGCTGAGGGTCTATTCCCCCCTGTGGGTCTATTCTATATATACAACGCATACTCATTAGCCATTGTAGATAGGAAACAAACGATAAGCGCCTAGTATTCCAGTTCCAGCGGGTTAGGGGACTTAGAATATACCCGCGGTGAGGAATGCCTGTCGTAAGAGGCGACTAAAATCCACCAGCAAGTTTGAGAGCTAAGCAAGTAAAAATGCTTTGAGTAGCAGAAGCAATTTTATTTATTCGAAATAATTCTTACATACAATTAGGACTATATAACTCGATTGACATTGTTATTTTAGACACAATTAGGTGTGGTATTTAATAAATACTATTTATGCATTATTTTCACATATTATTTATGTATACTACTGTATATCTAAAACATTGTTTGAAATAATTTATAATTCCAAAGTGTTAAATTAACAAATGCTTTTTGCTTAATGCATACACATGTGTACATAAAAAGGGTATAATTAGCTAAACAAATTTATTACATTTTTGTTTTGAAAAAAGTTAATGGTGGTTTTTGCTTAAAATAATGGAAATAACCTTAATTTGCGCAAAGTTGATACATATGTTTGAAGTAAATTTTTCGTTTAAATCCGATTTTTTATTTCTTCTTTTTTTTTTACTTATCACAGCATTTGTTAAAAATTTGTAATCAAAACTGATATGAAATTAAATTTTAAGAAAATATATTATGCTTAACTTAATTGTAAATGCGCACTGAAAGTTTAAGGTTCAATTGTGTTTTTTTTAGATTAATGCATTTTTTTAAATTTCTATAACACTTACATATTTATTTATGTACAGTACATTATTCTGGTAGACAAAAAAGCACATTATGTGTATTACATATAGATAATAATGTGGTTTTGTTTTTATGCTTAAACAAGTTACATACATAGATCTTTTATAAATAACATTTGTGATGGATGATATGTCATGTGATTGCAACAACATATAAGGAGTGATGCACTTTCTACAAGCTCTATTGATGATTAAAAAAAAGTAAAACAACTGAGAATAATTTATGCTAAATAATACAAAAAAGAGTACAAACAATACAAATATTATTTTTACAAAAAACAAATTCATTCCTTTAGTGCTTATAACAATAAAGGAAAAGAGGCAGCTATGTTTTTGATGGATTTTTTATGCTGGAATTTGGTAATACTTATTACCACATTTTTGGCCCGGCGAGGTCGATCAATCTCAGCTTTCGTGTGTGTCTTGTGGCTACAGCAACCACAACAACAATCAATCTCAGCCCATTCGGAGTTGTTAGGTCATGTAGGCTAAATTTTGCGACTGTGCTATCAAATATAACTTCATACTGTTCATTCTGGCATTGTAGTCCTCAAGCACCACCTTGATGTCGGGATAGCAGCAGCAACGATATATGTTTTCTTAGTGTTTATATATTGAGTCTATGATCGCATTGTCCTTTTCTACTGTCGGCGCATTGGCACAGATAAACGACATGTTGAAGAGTCTTGCTTGGATGCGTATAATGTGAATGACAGTACTTGACGGCGAAATTTCTGCTGCAAGATTAAAGCTAGTGGGTAGATGGCCACTCTATTATGTTACGCAGGGCCTGATTCTTCTTTTATCTTGCTCCTTTCGTCGAATTTCTTGTAAATCGCTGATCTGTTTTCACATTCACGAGTTCATCAATTAGCTTGCCAGTCACCTACTCCATTAAGGGTTCGCACATTCCGGGTGTATACCTTCTCACAATCATCTCAATCACGGGTTTTATATTCTTTTTCATTGTGTACATTTTTTAAGTACTGGCTTCCAAGTTAGCGCACAAATCGCGCTGCAGCCAGCAGTTCATTTCGATGGTGAACAGAATTTTTGAATTTTCTCTGGCTTGGCTCATGTTTAGTCGATCATTTTGTCTGTTGCAATTTAAGCTCAAATTGAAATAAATTTGAAAAAAGGTTTAGGCACATATTATACATACATAAATATCAGCTTTTTTACGATTGGTTTTGATAAACTTAACTCTCCAGTTCGGTATAGCTACCTTCTTTTAACGCTCTTATCTTTTACTTAATTAATAATTACCATCTTCATATTCGATGTCATCATCAAATGATTCATATAAATTCACCAATAAATTGCCATATTTCGTTTTTGAATTTTCTGCCACTGCGGGTGCATAATATTGATCCGAATAGCGACGATTACGCAGCAGCTGCGTCTTACCATCAACATACAGACCATTCGCTATCAACTTTTGCAAGTATGTCACATCAATATTACGTCCTCTCAACGCAATTGGGAATTGTACTTGCCGTTGTGCACCCATTTCTACATGCAGCTCAGCTACGATCTCCTCAGGTTGTTGGCAATATTTACAATACCAGCCGCCAAAATGATTCAGATCGCCAATAACGAATGGAGGTGGTGGTTCGCTAGCAGCAAAACCACCTACAGCGCCATCACTGTTTAGCAGTTGTGGCTGGTTGTCTATGTGTAGAAAGGAACTTATGACACCGTTGACTTTTGTTTGCTCTGGATGTTGCCAATAGAAGCCATAAACATTATATTTCAAACGTAGTGGTACATTACGCACATCCAATGCATAATATTTGAGAAAGTTTAACGCTTGGCGTGATGGCAAGACATGGTCGTTGGTATGTAGTAGCAGATCGGTTGGCGTCAGCGTTTGCAGCGTGAGTTTTTGCTGTTTTAAGCGCCGGCGAAAGTATTCGTAAGCTTGTACGCTGGTGCAATCGTCGCTCTTTTCTCCGGTCTTTGTCGCCATTTGTTGTTGTTTTCTGCATTCAAATAGCAAATAGTTTTTCTTTGTGAGCGTTTCCTTTAGGAAATGCTCAAGTGTTTTGATTAAGCCCGTACGTGTTGCACGTACAAATATCACAAAATAATCAACTATATCGCTAAGCATTCGTATTTGTATATCCAATAAATCTAAATTCAAAAAATTCCCCTCCAGCAAATAAATTAAACGATTTGTATTCGCATTTGTTGTTGCTGCTGCTGCTCTGCTTGGGTTTGGTTGTCGCAGTGGAAACCGGGATTTGGCAGTTAATAGTGCACGCCATATAACCTCTGGCTGTCCACAATCACGTCCATGCCAACCGGCACGACATTTACATTGCTGCTGTTGCTGTCTATCTGCTTCTTGTTCCTCCTCCTCCTCTCCCCCCACTTCTTCCCATGATGCGAGCGCTTCGTTGTTGACAGCGGCTGCCATTTCTTGTAGTTGAGGTATTTCATCAATGCTGCCTTCGCGGAAACACCAAAGTTCACCAATATCCGCTTGCAGCGTTGTGAGTGTGCTACCATTTCTTAGTTCTATTTTTGTTTTGTTGTTCAGTCTATTTGATTTGAGATAGAAGTCTCTACTAAAATTGCTGCTACGCATTCCTGTTGCACCAGCACCATTCATCCAAGTTGTTGTAGCATGCTGTTCCACATTGGCTGTTACTGCTTTTGTAATGAAATTCACGCCGCCAGCTCCGTCACCAATTCCCCGCTGTGCCAATGTACGTGGCGGTGGTATGTGGACATTGCTGCTGGCATTTGTTTTTGGCTTATCCTTGTGCACCCTTGCTGTTATTTCATTGTAATTTGCATTAAGGTCTCCCGGACCGTCCAAGTGCAATAGCAAAAGGCACGCAATGAAACAAATTTGTACCAACAACAATAACGTTAGTAGTAACTTTTTGGTCAACGTTGTGGTTGTTCTTACTCCGCTGGTGGAGGAGGCCGTGGCTAATTCCGGCATAATGCTGTCGTCTTTTACTACAAGTATCGCTGGCAAGACTGAATACTGCTGTTGTTGGTGTTGTAGGGCGGCTGGGATGCGTATTGACGACGCATTTGCTCCGCTGCCCCGTTGATACATTTATCATTTGTTCGTTCGCGTCTTTTTTGTTGCTATAATTTGTTTTTAATTTACTATGTACATTTTTGTAAATTGATTAATTGCCATTTTGTTAATAAATTCGTTATACTCGTTGATTTGCATTAATTTTTCATTGCATCAGTTGCACGAAAAACACACCCACGAAAATTTTCACACCTTTCATCTCCTTATATATTTCTTATATGCCGTGCGAATCGAAGGTACATATATGTACATATGTATACACGAATCAGCTGGTTCTTTTCCTTGGAGAAAACCACACAGTGACTCAAAATTGTGTACAAGATCGTGATTTTTTTTGCAATTTGTTTCCATCAATTTCTACTGTGGCCGGTGCTTTTGTTCTTGTTCGCCATACTATTTATTTCCAAAACTATGTATGGAACTGTATTTAAAAAAAAAAAACTTGGTATGATTGGGACTTTAGCAGCGATGAGGTGTAAATTACGGATACATTTTAAATTCACCAGAACTAATGTGGTAAGAAAGTCAAGAAATCGCTACAGGTGTTGAATAATGTTGACTGGGTAATTGAGCATCAGCTTATAGCATACAATTAGGCTGACCACAAACGAACAACAAATCATAACGCTAATTAGCAAGCGAGCTAATAACTAGAGTAGCTCATTAGGCTTCAATTCATCCTAAATAACTCATCTTATAGCTTTTAGCATCCAATAACTTAACCGCTAATTTCTAAATCTCTCTTTTACAGATATCCCGCACAAGTATTTGTCGGCGACACCTATTGCTATTTTGCTGGCATGACCTTCGCTGTTGTTGGCATTTTGGGACACTTTAGTAAGACACTTTTGCTGCTCTTCCTGCCACAAATTCTCAACTTCCTCTACTCCTGCCCGCAATTGTTTCACTTTGTGCCATGTCCGCGTCATCGCCTACCAAAATATGATGCCAAAAGTGATTTGCTGCATATAAGCACAACAGACTTCCATCCGCAGGAAGTGAATCCCTTGGGCAGGCTGATGGTAAAAGTGCTGAAAACGCTGAAATTAATCTCATGGAAGCAACAAGCGGATGGACGTGTGATTACGAATAATTTTACTTTGATAAATTTTGTTTTGGTTGTTTTTGGGCCGGTACATGAGAAGGTGGTGACACAATTCCTATTGGGATTTCAAGTCATCTGTACGCTATTGGCGATGTTGGTGCGTTATCCTTTGGCTAGTTGGTTTTATGACACTTGAAGCGCTTAATTTATGTATATATAAATCAAGTAATGTTTTTGGAATTGTTAAACCAAATGTATAATACATACAAATATGTGCTAAAAAGTATATTAAGATAAAAACATTGATAGCAACTAAGTCTGATTGTAAAACATAGTCGATTTAGGACGGTATAACATAAGATGAAACTTTCATATAAGAGAAGGTGTATTATTTTCCGGTTTGCCGTTACGACAACACCCTCTACTGCGAGGATTTATTATTAGGAGTTGTAAAATTCACGGTTCAAATCAGGTAGAGTGCTCGAGTAGGTGATTTAATGTGCTGGAAGACTGTAAGGTGAGTATTTGGGAGACATTTCCGGTGTGTTGCGAAATTGAGCCTGCGTTGAGTGTACACAGTTGAATCAAAGTGATTTGAGTCTCACAACCTGGCATCACATTCATTGGAGATCAACTCATCAGAGGATGCGTTTTCGATATGTAGAAGTGACATAGAATGATTGACAGTGTCTACAGCTCGAGTGTAGATTTAGATACCGATGGATTACCGGCGCTTTACTGTAGCCCTTTCATCCACCTTTCCCCTTTTTGGATAGTTAAATTCCAACTGATTTTCTTCAAATGCCAATTTGCTTTTTTTGAATTATGTCGGTTTTCATCCTCAAAATACATTTCACTTTCAAGCAGACTCACTCTCATATACCCAACTCATTACCCAACCTATCCATTATCTACCTAATAAAGAAGTAACTAACAACCCAAGCAATGAGCATTTCGGATACATCCACCGAAATCGAGTTATCCGTTGCAGGTGAGGAGGAAGAAGAGGAAGAGCAACTAAATATTGGCGTAAGTGGCAGATCCTAAGATAATCTAGCTTTGTATCTATCTATCTCTGAATAAGCTTCTCGTAGCTCTACATTGGCGGACGAAATGCTGCCGGACAACGTCATGGTCGCGGCTGGGCCATTTTACCCAATGGCGATCAATATGACGGACAATATCGCCAAGGCCGGCGGCATGGCATTGGTTTGTATGTGTTTAAGGATGGTGCGCGTTATTATGGAAACTACCGCTGTGGTAAACTGTTGAAACGTGTTTTGAGACATGGAAACAGAGCATTTCCACTTCTCTTCTTCTACCATTTTAGGACAACGTTCTGGTCGCGGCATACTAATCTATCCCGATGGCAGCGCATATGAGGGTTGTTGGCGCAAAAATATCAAACATGGCAAGGGACGTTACATGTATGCAAATGGTGATTGTTATATGGGCAATTGGTATCGCGGCCAACGACATGGCGTAGGCATCTATTGCTACAAATCCAAGGAGTGTAGCGGTGAGCTGCGTTTCAAGGGCACTTGGCGTATGGGTGTGCGTGTCGGGCCCTTTCAAGTGTTCGCCAGCAGCGGCAACGATAGTGAAGAACGCGCCACTATACTACATGGCAGCTGGGATAATGAATATCCGCAAGGGCCAGCAGTTTTTAGTTTCAATCAACGTTATATGTTAATGGGTTACTTTCAAACGCCCGGAATGGATTATAAAATACATAAGCGGAGCGATGGTGGTGAAGTTGAAGCAGAGGAAAGTGATCTAGGAGGAGGAGAAGGTGGTGAGGCTGATTGGAATGAGCAAGCGTTGTACATTGATCGCTTGCCATCACTTTGGTTTGCACAAGATATTTGCGCCTATGATTATGCACAATTGCCACAAGAGCCGGTGCCATTGCCACTCTCCGATTCGGAGGTATCCGTATGCTCATTGAGCACTGTGCCAACTGAGTTGACATTACAGCGTAGCGTTATCTATGTGGGTGAAGCGGAGGAAGAGGGTGTGGCTGAATGTATGCAGTGTATGCGTTGCGAGGGTGTTGAGGATAATGAAATTGAGAGCGAATCAGAACGTGTGTGTGATGCTCAGTTGAAGCCATGTACGACTATCGATGAAATTTTAAGCGTTACAAAGGAGTGTTGAATTTGGTGCTTGAGATGATTACTTGCTTTGTATTGTTGTTTTTATGGTTAGGGTGAGAAATACAAGATTCGCAAACGGTTGGAACTAAAAGCGTTTTTGATTCCAGACTGTGCCCTATAAAGATAATGTTGCATTTTTCATGTGATGTATGAAACAAAAATAATGCAATCCCTTTAGTTGTGTTAAGAGCAGAAAATGTTGCTCTGTAGTCGGCGATAGTTTCACATTTTGTCAATAGAACAAGCAACCCTTTTTGTAGTGATGAAGCGAGGAGGTAACGAGTTTTTTGTGCATACTTTTAGGCGCGAAATGGTTTCTTTTAAATTTAATAAAGGCTTTGTTCAGAAACTCAGTTTGAAGCGCAACCTGCCTTTGTAGTACAAGCAGAGCGTTCATAAACGTAAATTTCGCATGAAGCGTTGCTCATCACGATCATCAAAAAAATAATTACTACCGCTGTTGCGTTTCATGCTGCGTTTCTGAACATACCCAAACTTACCTAGGTATATTCCTTGAAATGTGGCAGCAAAACTTTTTTTTTTTAGCAGCGTTAGTGTTTTCAGACTTGATGAAACAAACCCTTACGACTTTCTTTGGATACATGTGCTTTTTAACACGCTTTTATTAGTTTTACCTGTATGTATGTATGTATGTATGTAATTTCTAGCTGCTGTCTAATAATATGCAACATATTTACTAATGAGATTAGGTTATAACCACCGCTATGTTCCAACAGATGGCGCGCGTGTATTTATATTTTTAAAATATTCACTTATTTATCTCATGCTTTTCTTCACTAAATTACGCAACTCTTTATTTAGTGTGCTGTATTATCAAATTTGCCGTCAAACAATTAATTATGTATATGTATGTATGTATACAAATTTGCGTTGCAAATAATATTCAAAAGCTTTAAAAAAATTATTCAAATTCCATGCATGCATATCATAAATATTTCGTATATCAAAAAACACACGCTCAAAAAGCCGCCAACAAAGCACTGCCAGCCGAATTCAACTTGACATACACGCCCGCTTGTGGTGTATTTGTTAAGCCGCGTATCTTATCCATAACATAATCCACCGATACCACAATGGCAATGGCCTCCTGACCAAATGGTGTTGTTGTTAAATTACCAATGGCTTGCATAGCACGATAACACGCCTCCAAATCGGTGGCCCATTTCAACAATTCCACAGTGCCTTCGGTTACAATACGACACAATTCACTATTTGCCATGTTGAGTGTTTGTGAAATTGAAACATTCAAATAGAAGGTGGCAATAGCGATTTGTAAATTAGCGCTACCCGTTTTTATTTCATCTACCTTTGCGGCAATGTTGGCCAAACGTGGTTCAATTTGTTTGCGACCCGCTTCATGACGCATCATATTGGCCAAGCAACGTATAATCATTAGCGTATTCGGTGCGGATGAATTGAGTTTTGGCAGTATGTTATCGAGAAAGTTGGAAGAGTTTAAAAATGCGAAAAGCGGTTCGTGGCGTATGGCCAAGCGGGCCACATCCAGTACGGGGAAGAGTATGTCTGTGAGAAGGAGCAGATATATTTTACTTTAAATGTAATCAAAGTCTGCCAAATAATTTATATACACACCATTTGGCCAACGCAATAAATGCTGTAGTGCTTCAATGGAGCTTGTATCGACCTCTGGCTGCGCTGATGTTAGCTCTATGACGGCATTTAGTAAGGTGTCTGAGACCTTTTCACTTTCATTGCTTAACTTGCTATTAAATTCTCTAAAAATGTAAATAAATTAGTGGTTACTTTTTGGTTGCTTGCTTTTCCGACAGGGTAGCAATATGATGTATTGTGGAACGATTTTCCGCCATCCCTTCTCAAATTTGATTTGGAGACAAACCGGTTTCGGCTAATATGCGCTATCTTCACTGTCTTTTTTCGTTTTCGTTTCGTATCTCTAAACCTAATTTAACAAGGGATGACGGAAAATCGTTCCACAATACATTAAATATGTGCTCTTTAGCTTGTTTAAATTACAAATACAAGTATGCCATACTAACTTTAACTTTTCCAGCACCTTGGTGGGATCACAGTTATCGAAAGTTAGGTAATTGCTTACAGGAAAATGCTTCTCGCCTTTCACACCCGCCTTTGCTGGCTGTGCCACACCACCTGCAGCGGCAGTAGAATAACTTGAAGCGCCCGTAAATGGATCTAGATTGCCTGCGGCGTTAAAATTCTGATTGCTACTACCCGGTACGTAACGAGAACCACCGGTAAAAGGATCCTGATAACCGCTGTGAATACAAAACCAGAAAGTAAATTAGTTTATATTCATTAAAAGAATAAACGTTTAACAACCTTGTGGTGGGTTGTGCTGTGGCACTGCGAGTCGTGCTTGAATTTTTTATTATAAAATTAGCAACTTGATCTAGATAAACTTGTGGCAAATTGTTGCGATGTATAAATTGTTGTGCTGCATGCCAAGGATCTTCATTACGATTGTAGGGCAGTTTAATGGGTGGTTCGGTGTCAGAAATGTCCACAGAAAAGACATAGTCATATTCCTGCGTTGAAAGGGAGAAGAAGAGGGTAAATATTGAAATGCATAGACCAAAACAGATTTATTTGCATGCAGTATATGATGCTTTTGCTTTCAATAAAAAAAAAAAACAATGTTTCCACACACCTTTCCTTCATACAAAGTTTTGCCAGAATTGGCCTGCGTGCCACCTGTAGCGCCAGTCACATCACCAACCAAATTCCACTGACCCAATTGCCAAGCATAACACTTCACTGAACCATCCTGATGACGCACCATTTTTGTTTGGCCCTCACGTGTTCCGTTTGTGAGCAATGACTCGGGACCAGGTAAGCTAAAGGAATGTTAAAGCGAAATTAAAACACTTTTTTCGCATTAAACAGCGTAGGTATAAGTGATTTACTCAGTCTTTTTAATTCCACCAATATCATCGCTCATTTGTGCCTTGCGCGTCTCCACAGCCTCCACAAAGCCTTTCATGGTCTGCTCGTCGGCATAACGCGTGGCATCCTTGGTAAACACACGCACCACACCATCACTCGAACCCGTAACGATGTCGCCATTTTTTAAACAAGCCACTGACCATACCGATTGTGCTGGATGTATTATAGCGTCGCCCAGTTCCTGCCCGCTCGCCAAATTCCACATACGCAACGTACTATCCTCACCACAGGACACTATAACATTATCGCCTAGCGCACTATTTGCAGCCACCGAATAAATATAATTTGTATGACCACTCATCTCTTGTATACATTCACCATCATCATTCCATAACTTAATTAGGGCATCATTTGCGCATGAAGCGAGCGTTTCATTGTTGGGGAATGACAAAATTCCACGCACACAATCTGTGTGGCCTTTGAGCATACGCAATTTCTCACCTTTGGCATTCCAATAGTATATGACTTTATCAGCAGCACCGGTTATGTATTTCTTTACACTTGCCATACAAGCTACGGTCCACACGGCAGCTTCATGACCACGCAATACAAGTGCACTCATTCCGCCTGATTGATCAATTGTCCATATGCGTGCCGTTTTATCCCAACTGCCGGTAATGATTGTCAGTGGTTCGCAGCCAGCTGCTATGGCGCATACTGTAGATTCGTGACCTTTGAGCATTAATATCGGTATGTAGCCATCTTCTTTGTATATAGCAACCGTCGAGTCATTGCTGCCAGTGCATATCCAGCGTTCCGTTGGAAGGTAACAAACACATGCAATGAAGTTTTTGTGATCCTGAAATGTCACTGTCTCCGCATAGATGCCTCTGGTGGGTAATGGTAAATTGAAAGGTATTTAAAATATGTCTAAAAACAACAAATACATTTACACACCCTAAGCGTTTCCATAGTTTTACTGTCTTGTCCCGCGAGCCTGATATAATGACTTGCCCTTCATCCGTCTCCCAACCAACAGCCACTGAACGCACATCCATGGAGTGACCAATCAATTCAAAGCTGAGCTTGTAGTCGTCGAGCGTTGCTGCCATTTTATTTATTTAATATGTCGTTTTCTTTAAAACTTTGTATAAATAAATATATTCACTGTTTTATTGCAAAAAAATGAAATGCAAAAATACTACTATAAAATAGTAACGATGAAAATCGAGAATTTGCGAATGGTGCATTCCCTAGTAATGGGCCACTCGAATCGGTTTTTTACTTCCTTCGGTTTTTTGCCTACATCGGTTATTTAAAAATAAAAAAAGGTTTATCGATGCAAATTTGGAAAAATCATTTTAAAATCAAATGGAAATCTTAATCCTTGTACAATCAAGTCAGAGATTTCCCCAGCCAAATGTCCTTGGCTTGCAATGAAATGTTGATAGCAACATTATTGTCAAATCGACATACATAGAAGCAATTTGATAAGGAAAGTGTACTAAACATAATGGTAGTACAAATTAATATATTACTTTTAGCAAGTTTTCCACTAAATATAGATAGACGTATGTGAGAAGTTTTCAAGTTTTACTTTTCGCTTAATTTTATATATTATGAGCAATTTAAATACGTGTGAAAGAAATGTTGCGGGATAGTTTCAGGGCAGGGGAGATATACATATTATTTTGTGGGATTTTGGCATCAATTTAAACATACTCGGAGTTAGAAGTTCTAGTTTATTATTAAAAATTTATTTCGCTCATTTTCGCTAAGCTAGAAAAACGTGTATGGCGAATAGTTACCCGAAAACCCGTTCATCACTAAGGCATTGGCATGACAGCCATAAATGTCAACAAAACGTAAGCCGGCAAATATGTGCAAATGCATACAGTACTAATGCCCGAACTCCATAATAACGTTGTTTGGCAGTGACATATCTACACCAGGGCTGCTCAACGCTCTCGTATTGAAAGTACAAAACTCAATACATCTGCAAATTTTGTATATGCACTGAACAATTTTTTTGCTCATTTAATTTTTTTTATGAATTCCAATAAAATATTGTTTTAGAATTTATTTTCAAATGGTAGTATCAAATACATAACAATTTTTTTTATTTTTTATATGAAAATTTTTTGAATACAAATTTTTTACAGTGCTTTCATTTTTTGAATTTTTTTTTCATTACAAATTTGTTATTGTAAATTTCGATTTCTTACGGCAGTGCTCGAGCCCCTATACAAATTGCCTTTGCTCTGCACATTCAATATGAATCATAGGCACATTCATATAAAATTATTTTATATCTAAGTGCTTATGGGAGTGCAAAGAAAATTTTATTTTCATATTTGAAGTGAAAATATGTATCTGTGCCTATGATTCGGAACAAAACAAAAACAATTGTGCTTTGAGTGCCTATGAGGTGAGCAGCCCTGATCTACACCATTTCCAGATGGATTTTAGAAAGCGTTAACTGGATTTTAGAAATGTCAATTGGATTTTAGAAAGGGGAAATTGGATTTTGGAGATGTCAAATGGATTTTAGAAAGGGGAAATTGGATTTTAGAAAGGTCAATTGGATTTTAGAAAGGGGAAATTGGATTTTAGAAATGTCAGTTGGATTTTCGAAAGCGTGAATTGGATTTCAGAATGTACGTGTAAAATAAATTTTACACAGAATTTTTCGAATAGAAATTCTTTACTGCGCATGAAATTATAATGTACATATACGTAATTATATAAATTTTCGAAAATCCAATTTACAGTTCATAAAGTCCAAATTCCCTTTTCTAAAATCCAATTGACATTTCTATAATCCAATTTTCCCTTTCTAAAATCCAATTGACATTTTCTAAAATCCAATTTCCCCTTTCTAAAATCCAATTGACATTTCCAAAATCCAATTTCGCCTTTCTAAAATCCAATTGACATTTCTAAAATCCAATTTCCCCTTTCTAAAATCCAGTTGACGCTTTCTAAAATCCACCTGGAAATGGTGTAGAGAAATTAATGGAAAGTAGGTGCCGGTGTTGTATAAAAATGATGATTGAAATAATCGAAATTATATTTTCGCTTGATAATGACTTGTTAAACATGTTGCCAAGTTATTTGAATAAATTTTTCAAACAAGCTGTAGCTCTATTAGAAATTATTTTCAGCAGTAAGCTTATTTAAAAACCTTTGGTTTCAGGTCTTATAATATTCAATTCGTTTTAAGTTAATACTTTTTCTGTGTAATTCAACCCATAACAACCGCCATTTGCAATTAGAATTCCGTATGCATTGCATATTTCTTTGTCAACGTGTGAATCATGAAATCGTTAGTGCAAGCAACCAAAATAATAGGTGAGTTCCCGTGGCAGTGGTCCAGATCCGGATAATAATTTTGTATGCAAATACAACAATTTTATGATCATGATATTTATCTGGGTCAATTTAGGATCCGTATAGATTGCAATATATGTTTTTGATCCAGATAAATATCAGAATCACAAAATTGTTGTTGCATTTGCATACAACATTTTTTATCCGGATCTGGATCACTGCCACGGGAACTCAGCTAACAACAATATGCTTCAAAATGAGGGTTCATCTCTCCGTAATTGATTAAACCAAAAGAAAAAAAGATTACCCCTCTAGTAACAAAGCCCGTAATGTATTGTTGGCCTATAGGTGTGGTTCCATTTTTATTTGCCTGTGCTTATGCCTTTACCTGTGAGGTGGTATATGGATATGAATAACAGTAAAAACAACAAAAGAAACAACATTTATTATGTAATATCTTTTTTGGTATTTGTTTGCCCAATCAAAGCCAAAAATCCACTTAAAATGTGCTTCCAGAATTGAGCAGTGAGAATAACGCGCAACATGTTGCCAGAAACATTGTGATGTCTTAGCAACATTTTTTTTCTGCTGCTTACAACATGCATTTATTTTGCCGTGAAATGTTTCAAGAAAAATTTGTTGTCAAATGAGAATAAATGCCAAAACGAAAACTGAGCAAATGTAAAAAAAAAATAATTTGGAGCATCGCCTCAGAACCAACTTTCAAATTTTGGCCAATAAAAAAATTTTATACAAAATATAAATTTCAATTTCAACAAATCTCACTTTTCACTCGAAAATAAATAGCATTGTATATTTTAATTGTCGTGGAAAAATGTTGCTGGCATGATGTTGCTAGCATGTTGCGCAACTTTTCACGGCAGGAACTCAGTACAACTTTGTCGTGAAATATCTGTGAAATTTCACACATGTTTCACAACCAGTTTTTTTGTATGGATTTTGACAGCAGTTTCACGTGAAACTCGAACTCAGTACTATGCTTAAGGATAAACGTCATAAATGAATTCCTTGACCAAAAAACAGTAACTTAACATACATTTCCGAAGAAATTCTTTCAATTTATCAAGCTTTGATCCTTTTTGCTATATATGGGTTACCAACTTTAAATACAAATAAAAATTTAACCAGACCTATAGGCCAAAAATTCAGTATGAAGTTTTGATATGAGTGGGGCAAAGTTTCCCCTTCTTTTGGTTTTATCAATTACGTATAATCTTGTTGCACTGTCTAACTTGTCGATTGTCGAATTGTTCAAATTTACCAAATTTCAATACTCGACAACAAATCGTTAAACTACACCTTTTCCAACTGTATTTCGGAAAAGTGAAAATGTATTTCAGAAAAGCATAAATTAATATCAGAAAACACCAAATGGTTTTCAGAAAACCTCAAATGTATTTAAGAAGTTCCAATTGTATTTCAGAAAACCTCAATTTCATTTCCGAATAGCTCACATGTATTTCATATTTTCCAAATACAGTGCCGAACTAAAGTATTGGCACAGCAAGATGCTTCAACTTTAACACTGTTTTTGGCCGCATATGAAGAGATTTCAAAAAAATAAAAAACATCCCTGGATAGAATGATAAATTGTTAACCATTTCCATTTTATCTCATTTAATTATCTCTTTCATTGAATTAACGGCAACGATTCTAAGAAAAAAAATAATGTTTTGGGCTGAACAAAAGTATTGGCACAGCTAAATATTACTGCCTATTTTGCGCTGATATATCTGTCTAGCAACTTTTTTTTAATTTGTCATGCTACGGGAACGTGTGACTTACGTACGTTGCTCTTAAAATACGAGCCGCGGACGTCGCAGTGTCTTAAATAAGTAGATTTTCCATTAAAGTGACTAGCAAAAAGGCGAAACCGCCGAATCTCGGCGAAAAATTATGTCGCAGTAACATGATTATGGAAAATCATTCTCTGAGATTGGTGAAATGATGGACAGAAACCGCCACACTATTCAGAGCATTGTTCAACGTTTCAAGAAGGCTTATTTTTGCAAAGTGTACAAAGAACGGATAGACCTACGGCTTTAAACGACCGTAAACGCAGTCAGATAATAGGAAGAATAAAAAAAAATCGTAGAATATATTCCACCAACATTGCAGATGACGTTAAGACAGAATTAGGAAAAGATATGCACGCCATAACGATCCGGGGAGCCGTATATGAAAATAACTACCATTCTCGTATAGCTATCCAAAAGCCCCTTATTCCAAAAATAAGCCTAAATAAACGTTTAGCTCATGTAAAAGAATATTAAGTAAGCCAAGCAACTGCTGAAACAATGTTCTTTACTCGGATTAAAAAAAATTTAGTATTTTCCAACTTGATGACCGGCAAACTGTGTGGGGAAACCATAACAGCTTGCATCTAGTTATACGGGAATGATAGCTATTTTCCTGTAAGGCTCCCCGGATCGTTATGGCGCGCATACTTCTTCCGAATTCTGTCTTAACCTAATCTGCAATGTTGGTGGAATATATTCTACAATTTTTTTTTCACTCTTCTTACTATCTGACTGCGTTTACGGTCGTTTAAAGCCGTAGGTCTATCCGTTCTTTGTACACTTTGCAAAGATAAGCCTTCTTGAAACGTTGAACAATGCTTCGAATAGTGTGGCGGTTTCTGTCCATCATTTCACCAATCTCAGAGAATGATTTTCCATAATCATGCTACTGCGACATAATTTTTCGCCGAGATTCGGCGGTTTCGCTTTTTTGCTAGTCACTTTAATGGAAAATCTACTTATTTAAGACACTGCGACGTCCGCGGCTCGTATTTTAAGAGCAACGTACGTAAGTCACACGTTCCCGTAGCATGACAAATTAAAAAAAGTTGCTAGACAGATAAATCAGCGCAAAATAGACAGTAATATTTAGCTGTGCCAATACTTTTGTTCAGCCCAAAACATTACTTTTTTTCTTAGAATCTTTGCCGTTAATTCAATGAAAGAGATAATTAAATGAAATAAAATGGAAATGGTTAACAATTTATCATTCTATCCAGGGATGTTTTTTATTTTTTTGAAATGTCTTTATATGCGGCCAAAAAACCGTGTTAAAGTTGAAGCATCTTGCTGTGCCAATACTTTAGTTCGCACTGTATATTTCAGAAAACTACAAATCTATTTCAGAAAACCACAAATGTATTTCAGAATAACACAAATGTTTTTAGAAGAAGTCAAATGTATTTCAGAAAAGCTCAAATTAATATCAGAAAACACCAAATGGTTTTCAGAAAACCTCAAATGTATTTAAAAAGTTTCAATTGTATTTCAGAATACTTCAATTTAATTTCCGAATAGCTCAAATGTATTTCAGATTTTGCAAATCTATTTCAGAAAAGCACAAATCTATTTAAGAAAACCACAAATGTATTTCAGAATAACACAAATGTATTTCAGAAGAAGTCAAATGTATTTCAGAAAAACTCAATTGTTTTTCAGAACACCCAAATATATTTCAGAAAAGTCTGTAAAAATTAACTTTTTATATGAATTAAAAGTTGCAAAAATTTAATAAGAAGCAAATTAATTTAAAGAATGACATATACTTCTATTAAACTCCAACTGGCATGTCACGCAATGCCAAAGCTTCCGAGAAAAAGGAAGATGATTCTGCATAGAGCGAGCACAATCAGCCGTTCGAACGGTCTGCTTTGCTTGTACAATAACACGGCCTTTCGATTACGCCTGATCCATTCATGTTTGGAAGTGCTATATTCGTTTTTACAAAGGATTGTATTTTGGACCAAATACTCTCAATAGGATTAAGAATCGGAGAGTTCGGTCCCAGACGTACAAGTGTAGCTCCTCGGTTATTACACACTTCCTCCAATCCCGCATGACACGGCGCATTATCGCATACCATGACTAATACTATGTAGCATGATTCAAATAAAGAAGATTGTGCACTCAGCGATATTCAGCAAAATATTCATCCGTGAGCCTGGGTTCATTTTGGTTAGTACGTCATCAACTACGTTATCGACGAGGAAGAAAATTTGCAAATAGGCA
This sequence comes from Urophora cardui, assembly GCA_960531455.1. Lineage (NCBI taxonomy): Eukaryota > Metazoa > Arthropoda > Insecta > Diptera > Tephritidae > Urophora > Urophora cardui. The sequence continues at coordinate 18,640,341 of OY482674.1, forward strand.
AAAAATACCTTTATTGAACTATTATTTACACGAATAAATAAGCGGCACTTCGTTTTTCTTCATTTAAAATAGTTCTTTAATATAAATTTCACATTTATCGCACACAATCTTTTATTAGAAAACCGGAAACGAAACTGGGTGAAAGAGAATTTATGTTACTACGTCACTAAATCAGCTGATTCTGTCAAATTTTGGATGAACGCATAGCGGTACCGCTGAATGCACAATCTTCTTTATTTGAATCATGACTATGTAGTATTCTGTAAGCTGTCTCAAGTCACTAATAGAGACTTTTTCGTGGTGATATTGATTTTGAGACAATTTGGTATTCTGTAAGCTAGCTCACGTCTCAAGTCTCAAAAAAGACGTAACTAATTGGTGACCTGGTGGCGAGGAGGTCACACAATAAACAAATAATTGAGGTGAACTAAATAAAGCGTCAAAATTTATAAAAACTTACAATTTGTATGCTCTTTGCTTGTTCGCTTGCTATTTTCTGTAATAAAACAAGTTTATTTGTATGAAATTAGCAAAATAATAAAATTTTGCTGGTTTTGCTAACTTACTTTTCCCGCAATTTCGATCAAGTGTAAATAGTGATGAGGTACGATATTTATCGATATTTCAATGTTTTACGTTACATGATTTTTTTGCGAATCGGTTCAGATAAAACACTCATTAAACATTACATTCATAACTATTTTTATAAGTGATAAGTAGTAATGATACGCTTTATCTTTTTAATGCAATATATTGCTCATAAATTCATTTCCAAAACCTATTTTCGTATGTAATCGATTAGTGAGTATTCGTTAAATTATTTTGTTATCTCAAACAGTCTCAGTACATTTTCACCACAGTCTTTGGTGAAATTTTTAGTGACTTTCGGTTACTGAATACCAAAAATGGCTCAAGTCACTAAAAATATCTCATGTCTCAAATGTCAAATTTAGTGACTTGAGATGAGACGGAGTTACAGAATTCGTCTATAAATCTGTCAAACATGGAAGCAATCCGAGAACCGGTTGCCTGCACATGTCAACCATGCAAATTGCGCAATTATCCTTTAATTCCATTTAAGCGCTAATTTATATAACTCGGGATACGACAATTTACTCAAAAATTATTCACTTCTTCAATCTCAAATAAATTGTTTTGTTTGACATCTTTCTACACGCATGTTATATTCTTCGGGTTTTTAAAGAACAACTTGTTTAACATTTCATTCATAACAAAATATAATTTTTACCGACTTTGATGTTTTCTGAAATATATTTGGGTGTTCTGAAAAACATTTGAGTTTTTCTGAAATACATTTGTGTTATTCTGAAATACATTTGTGGTTTTCTGAAATAGATTTGCAAAATCTGAAATACATTTGAGCTATTCGAAAATGAAATTGAAGTTTTCTGAAATACAATTGAAATTTCTTAAATACATTTGAGGTTTTCTGAAAACCATTTGGTGTTTTCTGATATTAATTTGAGCTTTTCTGAAATACATTTGACTTCTTCTGAAAACATTCGTGTTATTCTGAAATACATTTGTGTTATTCTGAAATACATTTGTGGTTTTCTGAAATAGATTTGCAAAATCTGAAATACATTTGAGCTATTCGGAAATGAAATTGAAGTTTTCTGAAATATAATTGAAACTTCTTAAATACATTTGAGGTTTTCTGAAAACCATTTGGTGTTTTCTGATATTAATTTGAGCTTTTCTGAAATACATTTGACTTCTTCTGAAAACATTTGTGTTATTCTGAAATACATTTGTGGTTTTCTGAAATAGATTTGTAGTTTTCTGAAATATATTTGGAAAATCTGAAATACATTTGATGTATTCGGAAATGAAATTGAGGTTTTCTGAAATACAATTGGAACTTCTTAAATACATTTGAGGTTTTCGGAAAACCATTTGGTGTTTTCTGATATTAATTTGAGCTTTTCTGAAATACATTTTCACTTTTCCGAAATACAGTTGGAAAAGGTGTAGTGCAGTACTCTACGCGACTAAAATTTAAAATTTTGTGTTACATATTTGGGTGTTTAGTTAAAATAATAAAAATCATTATTAGCTGCTTTATTATGTAAACAAAATTATTCAAAAGTTTCAAACAAACTTTCAATCCACAAATTAACCTTAATAATAACTTAATTATATCCATCATACCACACGTGCGTGTATGTGTTTTATATGTACATATGTTGGTATCGGCATGTTCCTGCATGTGCGTGAGTATATAAAGGAATTACACGCTGTGGTGCGCACTTTCGTAACAATAATAATTTCTTTAGCATACACAACACAAAAACAAAACCAAAACAAAATGTCATACCGTCCGCGTTTACCAAACGGTCAACTAGCGCCACTATCACTCCCCCTCCTCGCTTACGGGTGGTTAAATCAAATTTGCTGGCCTATACGAGATGGCGCTAGCAACATGTTGCGCTTCATGGATCGCTTTATTTGGCTTTTGGGTTTCATCGTTTTCATGCAACACAATGATGCTGAATTACGTTATATAATTATGAATCACAATAGTTTGGATATAATGTTAATATGTGGACCGACTTATTTAATTTTACTTGAGGTACTATTGCGCGGATTTCAACTGGGTTTGCATAAGGAGAGATTTAAGAGATTTTTACAAAAGTTTTATGCTGAAATTTATATTGAAAAGTGAGTTAGAATGTGAAATACTTACATATGTATATGTGCATAAATACATAATTTACTTCAATTAAGCTCAAGCTAGGTAATCTTAAGATATTTATAATAATAGTAATGAAAACGCATGCATATGTACCTCTCTCTCCCTCTCTTTCATTCCCAGAACATCACATCCCAACGTGTATGCTGCCATACAAAAAACCTTACGTCCTATTTGGTTATTATCATTGCTCTACTACACTACCTTAGCTTCATACATTATATCCTCGATAGTGAATTACATTAATGGCATTACAGGACCGCTCTACAAAATGATTTATCCCTTTGACATAACACCCATACCCATTTACACCACCATTATACTCAGCAACATTTGGGTTGGTACAATGGTAGTTAGCTATATAGTGGGTGAAAACAATATTTTGTCTGAAGTGATGGTACATTTGAATGGACGTTTTTTGTTATTGCAACATGAATTGCGCCAAAATACTTTAAATTTACTACGTCAAGTTGATCATAAAAATGTGGCTGATGATTTTAGTAATTTGATTGTTGAAGCAATTAAAGAGAATGTACGCTTGTATGAATTTGCTAAGTGTTTTGAGCGTGAATTCTCTTTTCGTATATTTTTCAATTTATCATTTAGCGCTTTTTTGCTATGTGTGCTCGGGTTTAAGGTGTATACGGTGAGTATGGATGTGAGTGAGTGCACCTATAACACTCCAAACTCCAGCTTCCATAAATTTATATAGGAAACATTCTGATTAAAAATAATATAAAATCTATTTATTCTCATTTTAGAATCCTATTTCCAGCATTGGTTTTGTATTCTGGATTTGTGCTAAAGTCATGGAAATGTTACTAATGGGTCACTTGGGTTCAGCACTAATGGCTACAGTGAGTATGGGTGTACAAAAATGACAGTGAAGCTCTCTACTTGATGGCCTTGGTTTATTTCTTTATTACTTTACACACTTTATAAATTTTGTAAGCTTAAACTTACTTGTTAATTGTGCTCTGGTTTTCTTTTGTATTAGACCAATCAAATGAGCTACAGTTTTTACGAATCCAATTGGGAGTTGATCATAGAAAAGTCGGGGAATTCAAATGTCAACATACGTCTGATGAAAATCTTACTATTGGCTATTGGCACTAGTCAGCGTCCATTTGTTTTGAGGGGATTCAAATATTTTAGTGTCTCGTTGACTGCTGTTGTGAAGGTGAGTGTTGATGGAAAAAACTGGATGAAGAGGAAAGCGATTTAATTCAATAAATTTCTATTTCAGCTGCTAAGAGTTGCTGCTTCATATTTTACATTTTTGACTACAATACGTCAATGAGTATTGCGACACATACTTATTAAGTACTTATTAATGTTTATACATATATGCACAAATTGCTTTCACCTTCTATGCGCCTTGCAAATGTAATAATGTTAATAATGCTGTGATCGCTTAAAAAATTCGACTATTTGTTATGTTCAAATAAGGTCACACCGCTTTAAGCCTAGTACTAACGGCACAGTCGTGAAATTTCGTTAGCAACATGCATTTGGTTTGCCGTAAGATGTTGCTAGCAACATTTATTGTCAATAGAAAATGAATGTGAAAAGGAAATGTAAATAAACAAATACATAAGTAAGTATTGCTTAGGGAAAAAATTGCGAATTTTGGTAAAAGTAGTGCTTTTAAACAGAATAATATAAGAAGTTAAATTTTTAATAAGTTTTACAGCATTTAACAGCATTTGGAGAGTTTTTGAACGCTTCCGGCACAACTGCCAGCCGTTTAGTTTCAACGAATATCAATTGGGGAATTTATATTGGCGTGATTGAAATGTTGCTGGCATCATGTTGCTAGCATTATGTAGCTAGCATGCTGCACGTTGGTTTTGTTACTGCATGAACTCAGTACCAAAGATAACTTAGTACTTTTTCTTTTACCGTAAAATAGATGTGATAGACCTTAAAAAACTAAAATTTACCAAAATTAAAATGGGTTTAGGTTGCAATGATCATCAAATTAATTGAACTAGAAACATTTCAGCTCTTATTAATTGGCTTTACTTATAATAAAATGTTACACATACGCCATGTCTGCCTTTTAAATTTTTTCAAAGTTGATAAAGGATGATTACCTATCTGTATACAAATATACTTGAATTTTAAGTGCGGTAAGTTGCCATAGTATTTTCCACATAATCTATAGGCACCGCTAAGGCCTCTCTCTCTCGCGTCTGACATAATAATTATATTTACAGCGTGAGGAGGGATTTGCAGCAAAAATAAATAAAAAAGTAAGCTGAGTTGTAGGTGAAATTCTTGCGCATACCAGCACACATACAATTGTGTCTTTTCGTGGCATACCCTGTAGGAAATTTAATTAATTTTAAATCACTTTATAAACTACTTTATTTTCAATAACAACTAATGTGAATTTTTCCTTTGCAATGAACTGACTTTTTTAACACGGCGATGTCATAGCAAGCAGTCAATTGCCCTATCCTGCATTTGTTTTCAACTACTTTACTAGTAGTTTAAAATAAATAACTTTATCTTGAGTTTCTTTTCAACTACTTTACTTGTAGTTTAATATAAATAACTTAATCCTGGATTTGATGTCGAAATTCAAGAAATGGTAAAAATGCGAAACAAATTTTCCTCAAATTTCGCAAATTGTTCTCAAGTTGATAAACAATATTTGAGAAACAATTGAATTTATGTTAATTTTCAAATGATAAATATGAAACAATATTTTCTCCGTTTGAGAATTTCGTTTTCAGTGTTTAATGGGAAGTGAAGCTGAAAAACGGTAACCAAAAAAAGGAAAAAACAATCTTGGCATACTTAGATCTGAAAACATGTGTTTACATATAAATATGTACATATACAAGAAACTGTCCCGCGCTGCATTTGTTTAAAGCTACTTTAAAATTAGTTGAATATAAATTACTTTTTAATATATTTATTTTTGCAACTAACTTTTGTTTTCCGTGAGGGTATGTATATGCATGTCGCGAAGTATACATACATACATACATACATATTTGTGTACGTTTCTGCACAACCTATCTTATACCACGTAACCTACTCTTCTTACTAGCGCAACTGATATGTTCGGGGTTGTGACAGCGAATTCTGTGCGCAGAATTTCAAAAATCTACTAGACTGTGTCTAGCATTTGACATTGTTAGTTGTTTTAAAGTTAGTTGGTCAGCCATACTACATACATACATCCATTGAAGCGGTGCGCATATGAGTCAAGCATACTTTTATATCTACTTGCAGAGAAAACGAGGTGCGTCTGATAAGTTCATACACGGCGGTATGGATCATATGACTAGTCTTACATGACTGCGATTAACAGGAGTGCGACGGCGATTTAATGTCAGAAACAGCGAGTGAAAGATATGAAAGTAAGAAGAGATGGCAACTTTGGTATCAATCTGTCGTTCGTTGGTCGACATTAAATTGCAGATCCAAACAATTCGTTGGAAAACAATAAAGAGGTGTGCCCACAAAGCTATAGAGGCTCGGTCTAAACTTTGTTTGAGTTACATATATTCGTGGTATTATTATAATTTTTAGTAAAATCTTTTGCATTAAAATCTAGAGATTATTTTTTGTAGGCTTGTTTCATTCTTCACCTGCCTCTTTTATTAAGCAGCGAAAAACATGTGCCCTTGCTTGATCCCACTTTATGTCTAAAACATTTTTGTATTTTTGTGGCTGCCTTATCTTGGCTGTGTTGTTTTATTTAAAGATATATTTTTTTAGTTGCACGTTGCTTATTGTAGTATGTGATACTTTTGTTGCTCCACTGAAAAAAATACGATTCTTAAAAATTCCACTTCTGATTTTTTCTACAAAACTTAAATGCTGCTTTGAAATGAGCTTAAGCAATGTGGAATTGGACGTCAGCCTTTTTTAAACTCAAGCGCTATAAAGACTACAACTTTTCTTCTCTTGTTGATTATAATTAGACTATAGTTTTTATTTTTTAAGCAAAAATAGCAAATCTGTTCCAATCACTTTTTTCAAGACTATAATTTAGATTTTTAGCCAGGCACAGCTCACAAAAAAAAAAGAAACCAAAGAATTGAATTCTACTCGTTATAGCCTATCTAACGATTAGTTGCACAAGTTTTCTTTTTTTCACAGGGTTGCCTAACGCTGTTGTTTTCATTCGCTGTTTTTGCTCTGTTGTTGGCCTCTGTGTTGTTCTCGCTTGTTGCCTAACATGCATAATAATTTATGAGCGCGTCCAACCAAGATGTGGGTTAATCGTGTACTAGGCTAAGAGTTTGGATTTCTTTTTTTTTGGGGTTATTTTTTTTTTGTAAAGCGCAAGGCTACATATTTATAAACATACACTTTTTTCATAAAGCGCTAAAATATGTTTGTCTGTATATATAATATTTTGACTTTGCATACATCCGTTTGCCATTCATGTATATAAAATATACTTACATATTTATGTATTTATAAAATATTCTTATGCATTTTCTCAATGTATGTACATTTGTTTGCATGTTTGTGCATTTCATGCAGCATCATACTATCCGGGTTTTCTTTCATTTTTATGTGTCTCTCCATGTTGTTCCATATTTTTTAGTTAAGTAAAAATAAGAGTTACTTATGTATGCACGTATGTACGTTTGGGTTTTTGTAATTTCGTCTGCTTATAAAGATTTTATTCATGGTTAATTTAACTATAGAACTGACTGCAGCGAGTTTGCGCCGTTTTGCTTCTTTTGAGCAGGGTTCACCACGTCAGCATCTTTTCCATGTTTTCCATATGCCATCCGATTTTTCTAATCCGTTTTCATGTTTCTTGTTAGATGTTTATAGTGAAAATATTAATTTATTACTCTAGTGCTTACTTTTATAAATATTTTTTGGTACTTGTTTCGTTTGTTTGAACTAATTTTATTCGGTATTAGCGAAAATTCGTTTCCACCAATCACCGATCTGTAGTCTGCTCTAGGAAGTGCGAGTAGGTACAAGTTTGGACAAAGGTAAAGAATGATTGAGACCCGAGGAAGTATAAGAACGAACTCTTCAATGACATTTAATCTAGTTAAATCACAAACTAAGTTTAAAGTATTTACAGCACTCAAAAACGCATTCTCTGATAAATAACATGCGCTGCGTAGGAACTCCTGACACTCCGACAATACTGCTCAACATACATTGCACACAAACAGTCCATATAAAAGCTAGTAACAAAATCTATCGAAATCCCGAAAAATATTTAAGAAAATGTAAATTCTTGCTCTAATTGAATTTAAAATCATCTCCAGTGTGATCCTGGTATTTATGTCCCAGATAAACTTAGCTAGGATAAGATACATCAATTATGCATTAGAAAGCTTGAAGTTAGAAGAACCTATACTCAATAGATCTTCATGTACACATTGAAGACATGAATCACCTGCATTTTAACTGTACAAAAAAAATTCACTTTCCATTACTAAAGCGACTGTCTACATAGATCTCGACAACTCGTTCATTTTGAAAACATGTTAATATTAGTAAAGTACTCAAAAGTCTCACACAGCCAACACAATTTTTTGCTACTGGATACCATAAGCAACTTCACATCGCATTGCATATGACTTGGCCGTCGGCAAACAAGCAATAAAATAGTATCTAAGTAAGTAGTAAAAAAGCAAATATCGAAATGAAATGAAATTGCATCGGAGCTGACTGAGTAAATATTTGCGCAACAAATGACTTGTTGACTTAAGTACTTAGAGACCGAATGACACAGACATGCACGAAATGAATTGAAAAATCAAAAGTTTTGAAAATGCTAAGTAAAGAAGGGTCTAGCATGATGGGTGTGCAAGAATGTTTTATAAGCAGTTGCGGTTTTATCATTTTTAGAAGATAAATGTATGTGTTTTAGATCTCTAATGGATGGATGGTAATATGCAGGGTTTGAAAAACTGCCAGCAAAACAGCAACAGTCTCAAAAAATAAGCTGCTCCTGTTCTGCGAAAGTTGTCATTATTTTTTTAGAACTTTTGAATTTTGATTTCCTTTGAAAATATCTACACTCGAAGCAGAGAGCATTCAAATCATTTTTTTTTGTTTCTCTGTGCTGTTGCTTTGCTGTGTAATTTCAAACAGTTCAGTTAACAGCAAAGCACAGATAAACAAAAATTTCAATTTTCCCCAGCCAGCAAGGTACCGTACATTTTACGAACATTGCGATTTACGAGCTATTCTCGAATAAGAAAACAATAACAAAAGAAACTTTTTTCTATCATGTCAAAAAAAAAAAAAAAACGAAAAATTTCAAACTCAATATTTTAAAAGCAAGTATGTATGTTGGTAAAATTTCTACATTTACGATAAAAAAACGGACCTAAAAAGATTCACATACGAGTGCTTTTTTGATACATTTACGACACTCGTAGGCACTGAACATTTTAAAGCGAAACAGTATTCGTAGGCGAATCGTAAACGGATATCATAAACGATATTTTATTAGAGTTTTCTTCGAGAAAACATCCGTTTACGAGCTCGTTTACGATGATTTTGCTGGCTGGGTCAGTACGACTTTTTGAAATTTGTTTTTTTTTTTACATTAGGTCCGTTTATTATTAGCTAGTTATGAATAGTTAGCCAAGTTTCGGTTGGCAAATGGTTTCTTGAGTCAAAAAAATAGCAGAAGAGAGCCATTGACAGCTCCAAATTTCAACTAGTAAAATTTTCCCTAGCTGAAATTATTTGCTGCCAAAGTAAGAAACAGCTGTTGAAAAAATAAACAAACGAATACTTTTGATTTTATTACTTTTGAAATTTTCTGAATTTTTGAAATAGAAATAAAGAAAATTAAATGTTTTTTACAAAAAATAACCATTAACAGTCAAAAATAGCATTCAAATTACTAATCGCTAATTCTTACTATTATTCCGTTTCTTGATTTTCTGTTCGTTTCGCTCTTTATGAGCGCAATTCTTTCCGTTCTGCTCACATGACAGCTAGCTGCTAGTTTAATAAGAAACAAACCTATTATAATTTCGATTGTGTCCACATAAATAAAAAAAAACAACAACAAAAGTCCTGTAAAAAAAATTATGTTTGCATTTTGTTGTTGTTTTACTGTGCTGTAAAAATTTCCATAGTACAGCAACAGTCGACAGTAATTTTTGGAAATTGAAGGCTGCATAGTTACAGTACAGTAGAATTTTTTATTTTTTTTTTTACTTTTGTTGCGCTGTTCATTTTTTAATTTTGAAATGAAAATAAAATTGAAAGCACATGAAAAAAAAGTTGAAAGTAATTTCAAACCCTGTTAATATGGGTTGATGAATGGTTGGATAGATGAAACGTAAAGAGATGGAGAAGTGTTTCAATGGATGGTCAGAGGAAGAGATGGATGGATGCATGGATAGATGACCCAGCGAAATAGAAATACGGACTAATAATAGTCGAAATAAATGAATAGATGGATGGACCGATGGTTAAAAAGTGATAGACGACATGTATACGGACAAAGACGATTGGTCGCACGAACAGAGTAAGATATTAATGGGTATTATTGGAAGGACACAATAATGGATAGATTTATAGAAAGCCAACCGGATGACATGCACTCTATATAGTTAGAGGAATGGATGCACAGATCGATGGACTGATGACGTAGGGAAGATGAGGGTAGATGGATGAATAAATTATTGAAGTGATGAGCATGCGGAATATTGGACGTAAAACTGGATGGATGAATGAACAGAGGAAGAAATAGATGAATGGATGGATGAAGGAATTAACTAATGAATGATCGACCGCAAGAATTTATGAAGATATAGAAGGATGGACGAGCTATGTCTGGGCAGAGAAACGGAGACATGGACGGTGATGTACATATCTATGTGGATAGATGAATAGATAGTACCAAAAAGATGAATGTGTGGAAGAATAAACGGACGGATGGATGAATGGATCGATGGACCAATGCACTAGACAAGAGGAAGGTAGTTGAATGAATTATCTTTTGAAGTGATGAACATGCAGGAGACTGGACATAAAAATTGATAGAAGGATTGATAGGATAAGAAATGGATGGAAAAGATGGATGACGAAGGAACGACCATAAGAATTAATGAATGGATAAACGGATGAACGAAAAATGGACGGACCATGTAGAGGCGTGGAAACGGTCGAGAGGAAAGACAGATAAATCGATAGAACAATAGATGAACGAGCGCAAGAATGGACGAACGAGAAAAGAAGGATGGAGGGATGGAAGAATGGACTACAGAAGAGGAAAGTAGTTGAATTAATAAGCTAATGAAGGGATGAACGTCTGGAATAATGAACATAAAAATGGATAAAAGGATGGACAGGATAAGAAATAGATGGAAAATATTGATGACGAACGAACGACCACAAGAATTAATGAATGGATAATAGGATGGACGAAAAATGGACGGACTATGTATAGACATGGAAATGGACGCACGGATATATGCCAGGACGGAGATGGATGACGGAGGTGGAGAGGAGGTTATAGACGGCAGAATGGATTAAGAAAATGAAGGGATCAACGTACGGAAGAGCGAACGGATATGGCTCAATTGCACTTTTATTTGTCCTCCCAATCATTCATATCACATTTACAACATGCAACATTTTATGCCATTACAACCGACCATTACCTGCATATATGTAGATGAACAAATTATTCCCAGCAGTATTTAAGGTAAGGAGGTGCATATTCAGTAGAATATTCAGTATGAAAAATACCCTGAAACTGAGTTCAAAAATCATGCCTGAAAAAATAACTGAACACGCAGTGAAGACATCAGGTGTATTGAAATATATGCTATGGAAGTTCTCCCTGCGTATTCAGCCCTTCTTTCATATGGAAACTCTCCCTTCTCGTTCGGCAGTTTTTAGGTAGTTGATTTTCGACGCCACCTCTATATAAAAACGAAAGCGAAAGTTCAGATTTTGGAACTACATCTCTACTGAATATTCAGTAGGAAATATGTGCTGTTTTCCAGCTGACAAATACTGCTGGGTTGTTAACTATGCAAATGTTTATGTTTTATGCTTCTATGTTTGACTTTGAAATGCACAAATACGCACACACACATACACACACACTCAAACGTACATAAAAATTCAGAGTTTTTGATAGTTACGCCGCCGCTGCTGAGTAATCCCATAGATATATAGTTCTTTACGATGCCAACAATGTGCAACAAAACGTCAATGCTGATGTTGCTGCTGCTTTTTACAATGTTAATTGTTCCTAATGCATGCGACTAATTTTGCTTTGTGTCCAACCGTGCGCACCTTTCGACTCACTACCCTTACTTTTAATGCATAATATGTATATCTATGTACATATTTACGTACATATACAAATGTATGCCGCTACCACTTGCCTTACCGCTGCCACCGCTGCCGTTTGATATTTACTTAATGCGGAAAATTGTTTGTTGTAAAAATTCACATCCTCTAGCCATTTCAACGCGCAATTGCAATGCACCGACCGACCGAGCGACCGACCGGCCGCGGCCATTTGGCTTGGTCATTTAATCGTCTAATCGGAGTGGAGTTTTTTGTGTTGCTGTTGTTGATGTTGTTATTATTATTATTGTTGGCAGAGTGCTACCGTTCCAGGAAACTAAATTTCAAAGACCACCGGCTATGCTAAGAATTTTATTGTTGCTAGCAAGTAGTAGAAGTCAGGATTTTCTTTTTATTTAATGAGTTCATTATGTGAGAAAAGCATTTACATACATACATCTACATACATAAGTACATAGATTGGCTGAGGTTAAGCGCGCTTTGCCGCGGTATAGGGCTGCTTTTCATTTCTTTTATCTTTGTTTTCATTGCTCATTTACTAATTTACTGAATTCTAATTATACATTAATGCACATAAACATGAACATACATACTTACTTGGCTTATTCCAACTCAATGCGGAATGCTGCCCGTGAGAAATTCATTTTATAACATTTAATGTTTAATTGATTAATAGCGCATTCGTGTGCGTTGAGTGCTATGTTGTTGGTATTTTTGGCGGAAAGAAGCATGGCGTTGAGGTGTTCGCATGTAAGTTTTCGCATACTAAATCAATGTTATTCATCTTAGTAAATCAAATCAGCGTCAAATAAATGGCAAAAATACTTACTATCTATCTTCCTTGAATTACCACACAAATATTGGAAAATTTAACTGCGCTGCCTACCTTAAAATAGTAGTCTAGCTTTGAGGCTGAAGTACCGGCATTATGCAGTAGAATCCTTGATAACAAAGGAAGCTGAATGGAAAGACGTTTTGATCTGCTAAAATCGCGCAGCCGCATTGAAAGCGCTGCATAAGCTCAGAACTATAGAGAACTGCCGAAAATCTCTCAATTAAATGACAGCGCAGTTTCAGTACTCATTCACTTGGTATGCATGCCGCCTGGATACGGCTATATATCGGGTAACGAGATGGCGGACAAATTTGTTTGAAGTGTCACATCCATAACATTTTCACTTGCTTTATAAACCCTTACAAGTAGCCACGTTGCGAGCGCATGTGGCAGATAACGTGGCAAAGAGAACGAAAAAAGGATGTTGAAGATGGCACATGTTGTTTTTGTGGTTGTTGTTGTTGTAGTATTAGCCACCAAAAGACTCTCCGGAGGTTTTGGGGAGTGTAGAGGAAGTAACAGTCCTTTGTTGTAAAATTTCGGTACGCTCGGGTACTAGTGCATTCTTAAACTAGTCAGACTGTCGTGCGAATGATTGTTTTTTACCATTATCAATCTCCTAGGCCGGTGGGTTTTAGTTGCCTCTTACGAGAGGTATTCCTTACCATCGGTATATCCTAAGCCCCCTAACCCGCAAATTTTCCCGGGGTGGCAAATCGTTGAAACCGTTTTATAACCAAATCAAACTTGACAAGCGATGATGGGAAATCATTCCAAAATACATCATAACCTACACACTTTTTATCATTTGGCCAGAGCGGAATGCGCCATAAGTACAGTCAAGGAGAGGGTGCGAACTAACACTAGGAATAAGAATCTTAATTGGCCACTTAAAGCATGCAGAAAGGTTAGGTGCTATCTACAATGACTACTAAAGAGCGCTTGCGGGAATGAGGAGGAACCTGAAATGGTAAGACATACATTTGCTGAGTGATTGTTCCGCACTTTGGAAGAAACCGTTGAAATATATTGGCATGTGCGTGAAAGGTCACCCAGAAGGTCACCAGTTCAAATAAATAAAAAAAAATGCCCTAGAATAATGTATGAAATTTTCTTTGAACTGGTGCGTTTTTAAACAAAATTTTGGACTAGGGTTATCTTGAAGGAAACCTTGAACTGGAGTGCTTTTATTTTGAACTTGGGCGTTTTTAAACAAAATTTTGGACTGGGGTTATCTTGAACGAAATCTTGAACTGGATTGCTTTTATTTTGAACTTGGGTGTTTTTAAACAAAATTTTGGACTGGTGCTTTTTTTTTCTTAAATTTTCAGAACTGGGATATTCTTCCCTTCAATTGTCGATATGAGATAATGTTATTTCAGAGATGGTTCGAATAGGAAGTCTACCGGATCCTCGTGACCTCACAATGGCTCCTTAGGCACCCTAAGAAGATGAGTGAAGAAGATTTTAGATTTCAGGATGTCATAGAAGGAAGGAAATTGACATTTCGTGAGATCAACGTTAAATTTTTTCCACCGTGGCTCTGTAGCTATTTTCTACATTCATTTTCATTTTTTTCATTCATTTCATTTTATCTTTTTTTTTTTTTAATTAAATTAAGAATATGTTAGTCAAATGATAGCGAACGAATAGTCAAAATGGACAATAATAAATTTATCAAATGTCAAAAGTGACAGCAATGAGACAAGTTGAGGTTATGTAATTTACTTTGCAAACCAAGACTGCATACTCATAAGCCTCCACATGAACGCGTACTTATTTAAGGCGAGTTGGAAATTTAAGATTTTTTGGTATGGTAAACTAAGATTTTATGATTTGCATTTATAGTTAAGCTACGAAATGGAATATGAACACGATTTTATGGACTAATGTGAATATTGTATTTTACTTCCTTAGTTACTTGCTTTGCTTTTATAATCAACTAGCAAATACCCGTCACACTTCGCTGCGAAAAATCACACTATGCCACTCCCTTCCCTATCGTTATCCCCACCAGTCAGCATTTCCCGTTCCCCCTATCTCTTTCTCTCTTATACTACTCTCTCTCTCTCTCCCCGTCTCACGTTCCTTATCAACAACTTTCCATGGCCATCCGGTGCTAATATCGGTGTACATCATGATTACTAATATATTTTGGATAATCAACTGGAAAATTGGAATGGAATGAACTCTCTATTGAAGCTCTGATTGATACCTTTAATTTGATACCAGCAATGCCCAAAAATATTTCGGGGGCTATTTAGGCCCATTGGTTGGCCTCAATCCCGAGAACCGATTGAGGTATCCGTATAGTGTAAAATATATATGGCTACCCTGATAAGAACCTTTAATTTGATACCAATATTACGAAAAAATATTTGGGGTCATCCGGGTCCACGTTTTGGTCTCTATCTAGAGAACCGATTTGAAAATTGGAATGGAATGAACTCCCTATTGAAGCTCTGATTGATACCTTTAATTTGATACCAATATTGCGAAAAAATATTTGGGCCATCCGGGTCCACGTTTTGGTCTCTACTTGGAGCACCAACTGGAAAATTGGAATGGAATGAACTCTCTATTGAAGCTCTGATTGATACCTTTAATTTAATACCAATAATAGTCAAAAATATTTCGGGGGCTATTTAGGTCCATGTTTCGGCCTCAATCCCGGGAACCGATTGAGATATCCGTATAGTGTAAAATATATATGGATACCCTGATCAGCACCTTTAATTTGATACCAATAATGGCCAAAAATATTTCGGGGGCTATTTAGGTCCATGTTTCGGCCTCAATCCCGGGAACCGATTGAGATATCCGTATAGTGTAAAATATATATGGATACCCTGATCAGCACCTTTAATTTGATACCAATATTATGAAAAAATATTTGGGGTCATCCGGGTCCACGTTTTGAACTCTCTATTGAAGCTCTGATTGATACCTTTAATTTGATACCAATAATGGTTAAAAATATTTCGGGGGCTATTTAGGTCCATGTTTCGGCCTCAATCCCGGGAACCGATTGAGATATCCGTATAGTGTAAAATATATATGGCTACCCTGATCAGCACCTTTAATTTGATACCAATATTGCGAAAAAATATTTGGGGTCATCCGGGTCCACGTTTTGGTCTCTATCAAGAGAACCGACTGGAAAATTGGAATGGAATGAACTCCCTATTGAAGTTCTGATTGATACCTTTAATTTGATACCAATATTGCGAAAAAATATTTGGAGCCATCCGGGTTCACGTTTTGGTCTCTATTTGGAGCACCAACTGGTAAATTGGAATGGAGTGAACTCTCTATTGAAGTTCTCATTGATACCTTTAATTTGATACCAATAATGGCCAAAAATATTTCGGGGGCTACTTAGGTCCATGTTTCGGCCTCAATCCCGGGAACCGATTGAGATATCCGTATAGTGTAAAATATATATGGATACCCTGATCAGCACCTTTAATTTGATACCAATATTATAAAAAAATATTTGGGGTCATCCGGGTCCACGTTTTGGTCTCTATTTGGAGCACCAACTGGAAAATTGGAATGGAATGAACTCTCTATTGAAGCTCTGATTGATACCTTTAATTTGATACCAATAATGGTCAAAAATATTTCGGGGGCTATTTAGGTCCATATTTCGGCCTCAATCCCGGGAACCGATTGAGATATCCGTATAGTGTAAAATATATATGGCTACCCTGATCAGCACCTTTAATTTGATACCAATATTGCGAAAAAATATTTGGGGTCATCCGGGTCCACGTTTTGGTCTCTAGAACCGACTGGAAAATTGGAATGAAATTAATTCTCTATTGAAGCTCTGATTAACATCTTTAATTTGATACCAATAATGCAGAAAAATATTTCGGAGGAATCTGGGTCCATATTTTGGCCTATATCTCGGGAAGGGGTTGAGATACCAGAATTAAATGTGGTCATAATTTCAGTCTAATACCAGGTGATCATTGTGTCAAAATTTGAATATGATCGGCCCGGTAGTTTCGGCGTCCATAGGGAACAAACATACAAACAAACAAACAAACTTTCATCCTTATATATAAGTATAAAGATTACGAAAAAATATTTGCGGTCATCCGGGTCCACGTTTTGGTCTCTATCTAGAGAACCGACTGGAAAATTGGAATGGAATGAACTCCCTATTGAAGCTCTGATTGATACCTTTAATTTGATACCAATAATGCAGAAAAATATTTCGGAGGAATCTGGGTCCATATTTTGGCCTATATCTCGGGAAGGGGTTGAGATACCAGAATTAAATGTGGTCATAATTTTAACCTAATACCAGGTGATCATTGTGTCAAAATTTGAATTTGATCGGCCCGGTAGTTTCGGCGTCCATAGGGAACAAACATACAAACAAAAAAACAAACAAACAAACAAACAAACAAACTTTCATCCTTATACATATATTTAGATTGTTGCATGTCAAAACATTTAATATGTAAAAAAATCTAAAGAAAAAAAGAAATTAATCCAAGCAATCAATATTTATCGATTACATACAGTAGGTACTCATTATGATTAAATGTTGTAAGAGTTTTATGATTGATTGAATATAACTACTTATACATACGCTGTGGTTTTTGCTTAAGTTTTTAACTTTATTTATTAGCTAATTTAAGATTTTATGATTTTGTTATTCATTCATTTTAATTTTGTTTTGCATTTGTAAAGAAGCACAAAAAAAAAACGAAAAAATAGTATATTAGGCATGCAGATAAGGAAAGAAAAAGAGCAAATAAAAGCTAAGAACGAAACGAAAATCTCATATGGAAATAACTAAAGATGTTTGTATGTATTAATCTATGGCTGTTTGTATTTGTATGTTTGTATGTATATTTGTATGTTGGTTGTTTGCTACCTAACAAAATCCAAGTCCAATTTAACGCTTAGTTGCGAATGAAATGAGAATTGCTTATTAGTTTTTTAAAACCATTCACTGCGCTGAGTTTAAGTGCCTTAGCGATAATACCAATAAAAATGATATCTGGCTTTTGAAACGGCCTCCTCGTACATACATACATACATACATGAAAACACATAGTGGTAATCTTTTGCCATTTAGTTGGTTGGTCGGTCTCAGTCGGTTGCTCGGTTGGCAGTTTAGAGAGGCTGTGTTGTATGCAGATATGTATTTATATTAGGCATGTCCTTAACGTCTCTTAAATTTTTTTGTTTATACTCGTAAATATGCTTTGAATTTGAAAAAGTGTAAAGAAGCTTATTATGCATACATAACCTTCAGAAAATCGCGCTAGTTGAAAGCTAGCGCTGAACTAGCTCACAAAGTGACAGGGTTAGTTCTCGATCTGCGTAATGCTTTCAACTATCTCTTTTTAACATGGTGACGTCCTAGTAAGTGCCAATAGCTCTCCTATGCAGAAATCTAGAACCCGTTCTGAATTGCCTCTAATGTGGGAAGTTCTGTGGTAGTTTAAAAATTAATAGTTTAAACTTTAAAAAATTTTTTTTGTACTTTTATTCAATTTTATAAAATTTACCTTTTTGGAAAATATTGTTAATATATAAACTTGCATTAGATTAATTATAATTACTCACTGCAGTTTAAGGCAAACCGTTTTTACCACTTTTAAAAAATTTCCCTTTTTTGGGAAATTTTGAAAATTAGTACAATTGTGTCAAATTTACCGCTTTGACTTAGTAAAACTTGAGAAAAACGATTTTATCTAATTTTAAAAAAATTCTGTTTTTGGGAAATTTTGATTTGAGATAATTTTAGGAAGGAATTTTGTTGATTTCAGAAAATTTTTTTAAATTATTATAATAAATTTACTATAACTATTTGTAAAACTTTTAATCTTAAAACTTTTTTGTGTGTGTATTCAATTTTATAAAATTTCCATTTTTGGGAAATTTTGTTCATTGGTAAAATTGCATTAAAATGATCATAAGGACTCACTGTAGTTTAAGGCAAACCATTTTATTAAATTTTTAAAAAATGTCCCTTTTTGAGATATTTTGAAAATTAGTACAATTGTGTGAAATTTACCATTTTGGGTTAGTAAAACTTGAGGAAAAGGATCTTATCTAATTTGAAAAATTTCCCTTTTTTGGGAAATTTTAATTTGAATTAATTTTTTTTTTTCATTTCGCCACTATGACTCGCCTTGGCGTTTAGGCAAAAACAACAAAAAATAAAAAAAATTTAGTTGATTTTAGAAAAATTTCCTTTATTAGAAAAATTAGGACACTCCTATTACATAATCCAGTGTGCCTGACGTATTGGCTGCAACCAGTTGGCTGCTGTTGTGCTTTTGTTTTTGCGTGGAAGCTCTGCGATTATTTTGCTTACTTTTATATATGTATATGTATGTATATACATAGCAACCGTTTACCTATACGTACATATGTACTTGTATATGTATGCACATATACAACAACTTGCTATTTTGTACGGCTATCGTATGCGCTGATAGTAAAATAATTTTTATGACTTTTTGCCTGTTCATTTCCAATCGTGCCTATTTTTAATGGGTCCTCCTCACTCGCTGTGTCAGTTCATCATCAACAATACAGGAACAACAGGCGTGTTGAAGTGCATGGGTGCAACTTGGCAGGCGGTAAACGTACATAAACGTAAATGTTATGCCAAAGCTAATGTAGATACATACACACAAACATACGAGTATAATCCTTGCAACTGTGGCGTTTTTGTTGTTGTTTTTTTTTGTGAGTGTGTATGAGTTAATATGTGTAACGAATGTGTGGTTGATTAGCCATGGATCGCTGCCTAAATATTTTAATCATTTGCGGTGGGATATATGTTGATGTATGTGTGTTTTTATGTATGTACGAACCTATGTATGTATCTTCTTAATTTGCATTCGAAATTTGTATTAAATGTAAGGATGTGCTTCCTATTTATTTGTTGGCGTTTTTATGAAAAGTTCTTGTTTTCGGTTTCAGATATAGTTTAGCATTAACAGTATAAAAGCGAAGAAAATAGTAGTATAACACTAAACCAGTATAACAGTATAAAATTATAACAGTATAACATTATTACAGTATAACACTATAAGAGTCTAAGAGTATAATAGTATTACAGTATAACACTATAACAGTATAAGAGAATAACAGTATTACAGTATAACACTATAACAGTATAAGAATATAACAATATATCAGAATAACGGTATTATAGTATAAGATTATAACAGAATAACACTATAATATTAATTATATAAATAAATAAATATAAAGAAATATTATAATTATACTCTTATAACAGTATTACAGTATAGCAGAGTAACAGTATTAAAGTATAACAATATTACAGTATAAGAGTACAACAGTATTACGATATAACAGTATTACAGTATAACAGTAGCCGTGTTTTTATTCAAGCGCATATAGATCTGCGCTTAAATTTTGTATGGACAACTAAGCGCGGATAGAGATGTGCGCTTAGAAATGCATACAATATTTCAGCGCAGATGTATATGCGCTTGAATAAAAACACGGCTAGTATAACGTTACAATGTACAACAGTATAACAGTATAACAGTATAACAGTATAAAAACATGACGGTATAACAGTAAAAAATTATTTTGTACTGTTGTAGTACAGGGTCGCTCATTTTTTAACTCTGTTATGGTGATCATCACTCATGCAGCCACAA
The DNA here is from genome assembly GCA_960531455.1 of Urophora cardui. Taxonomy (NCBI): domain Eukaryota; kingdom Metazoa; phylum Arthropoda; class Insecta; order Diptera; family Tephritidae; genus Urophora; species Urophora cardui. Next base: position 18,660,850 of record OY482674.1, read on the forward strand.
ATTTCTAATGCTTTGTAGGCAAAAAAAGGCCTTTGAGACAATGACTTGACTAAACAATAAAACAACAAAAACAAAATGCTGTCAATAATATTCTAAATTATGAGCATTATGTTGATGTGATTTTGGTACGGAAATTTTCGCATAAGAACGCATGTAAATATAAATAAGTATAAACATACCTAAACACATTCATATGTGCATATGATCATTTAGCTTTTCAGCATTTGCTTACGCTTCGCATTTTTTTACATACATACATAATATAATAATACGATGGCGCTGTTATAACTCTGACGAGTTTTATGGCCGAGCTTCTCTCCCAATTCGAGGTGTGCTCCTTTTTGTTTTTCCTACTAATTGGGTGGACCTACAGTTTTATGCCGGCTCCGAACGGCGAATGCATTTTTTTGTGAGAAGCTTTTTCATGGCAGAATTACATTCGGAGGGTATGCCGCCCACTGCCGAGAGGTGACCGCTGCCCAATAATTGGATTTTTACTAATTAGAAAATTTTTTTGGTGTTTTGCTCGAACCGTGGTTTGAACCCGAGACCTCTGGCATAGCAGGCAAGCACTCTACCCACTGCACCACAGCGGCCACAACATACGTTCATACATAAGTACGCCCGTTGCTCATGCGCATGGCTAATCCTATTAGGTTAGACATTAGCTAACAATATGCCACATTCGCCATTTATCTTGTTTGCGCTTAATTTGCATATTCGTCCGTTGGTGGCCAAGCTGCAATGCGTTGCGTTGTCGTCGTCATCTATGCAAAACAAGTAAATATGACTACAACAACAACAACAACAACAACAACAAAAAGCATAATGAAATTTTACTATGAAATCACATATTCATAACAATAGCAAGTATGTTCAAAAGCAAAGCAAATGCAGCGCAGCAGCATGGCAAAATTTTGTTAGAATAAGATTGAGTAGTTTCAAAAAAAGTTGAAAAGGCAAAAACAAAATTAGAATCGCGCATCAGAAAATGTCAAATTTCATGTGAAAAATTGCTTTGGCGCAAATTTTCATGGCGCATTTTGACGTGCTTTGCATTAGCGGCACCACCACTGTAAAGCAAACAAGAAAAACTGGGCGTGTTTGTTAACAGATTTTTTAAGCACATGCCGTTTGAAAGCCAAAAAAAAAAAGCAGAAAAAAATTCCAGCAAATTTCGCAAATTTATTACTCATATGAACTGTTTGTTCGTTTATTATGCATTTTAGTTTATTTTGCTTGCTTTTTTTTTAATTTTTGTTTGCAGTTCTTCCTGTTTCACAACGTACACTTCGTCGCTTGTCTGCCTTTGCAACATCATAGATACATAAATTGTTTCAGCAACATGATGTTTTGTTGATTTGTTGTTATTGATTGTATGTTTAATTCTTTTGTTATTTAGTATGATGATGTTATTGATATTGATATTGTTGACTTTTTAGTGTGTAGTTTATCTACTTGTTGTTGTTGTATTGCTTTTACTGCAACTCCCTCCTACCTTTTTGTTGAAAGCATCGTTCTTTTGCTTGTCTTTTGCTGTTCCACCCTGTTTTTTTTTTCTGTGTCCCCCGCTGTTGCTCTCCGGCCAATGCATGTTGTTCTTGTTATCGCTGCAGTTAAGCCTGTGGATACTAAATTCCTCGTTGCTTTAGTGGCACGCTGCCGCTCTTGTTCTTTGCCTTTCTGCTTCTTTACCTCTTCTCTTCTTTGCTAATCCTCCCAAATTGCCCCAATTTGCTGATTACCCTTTGTCTAGCTGGCCAAACGCTTTGCTCTGCTCTTTCGCCCACATTTGACGCACGAGCTTGTTGCTATTTTCATTTTTCATGCTTACATGTTGTTTTTGTGATTTCTGTAATTCTTGCCGCCTTTATTCTTTTGGTCGGTTACACTCGTCTACTAATATTTTGGGTTATTCGGTTAATTGTATGGTAGCTTTTAAGGTGAAGTGTTTTTAGAAAAATTGCCTAAAAGGGATAGAATTCTTATAGTAGCGAAATATCTACTTAAGGTATTTATAGTGAAATTTCATGGTGAATAAGATTGTAGAACATTTTAACCCATTAGCTCCAACACAAACATATCAATTTGGACATTTTTTGTAAAGTTTCAATAAAATGGCATTCGGATGTTCGCTAAAGGGTTAATATGTTCTAAAAAGTTAACGTAAATTTTAGTAAAATTTTAAACAAAACAGAAAGTCAGGGATAACAATTTTGTATAAAGTTGTAAACCTCTAACTTCATTTCAAAAAAGGCTATTTCAACACTTTTTACCTAAAGTGTAAATAAAATGCAATTTTTTAGAAAATTGTAACCCTCTAACTTCTTCTCGAAAAGGTTATTTCAACACTTGTTAAGTAAAGTGTGAATAAAATGACATTTGCCTGGTCGATAAAGTGTTAATATGCGCTTGAAAATTAGGATATCTTTAGCAAAATTTTAGCAAGAAAAAAAAATCACAGAGAACCAGTTTGTAGAAAATTTTAACCCTCTAACTCCATCAGGAAAATGCTATTTTTTATTTTTGAATTAATTGACATTTTGGTGGTCGACAAAGTGTTAATATATTGTGGAAAATTAGGGTAGGTATACTTAATAAAATTCTAAAATGAACAAAATTTCAAGGAAAACATTTTAACCCTCTAACTTCATCGCTTTAACTCATTAGTTCCCTTGCGAAAACCCCGTTTAGACACTTTTTTTTTGCAAAATGTAAGCAAATTTACATTTATGTGGCCACTAGAGGGTTAAAAAGTTTGGGAAAATATAATTCCCTGTACATAATCTCAGACAAAATTTTTGTACTAAAAATTTAAAAACACAAAATAATTTGTTATGCTTTCGCTCAACGTATAAGAAATACCAAAATAAATACCAATAAAAAAAATGTTCAAATAATTTTTCTTAAACAACTTTGCTTTATAAGAGAACTGAAAATATTTTTGTATTTTTCTTACAGCGCTGCATATTTTATTGCTTTTGTAAACCAGTGTTCTTAGATACGCCGTTGTCGTCGTCGTTGTCGTTTTCGCTCGTCGTCACAGTCATCATATTTGCTGCGCTTATAATATCCGCCTAGTTTTATTCTTGTTGTTGTTGTTTTCAATGTTCTTATTTTATTTATTTTTACTTTTTGTTTCTCCGCATGCTGACAAATATTTCGCCTTGTTTCAAGAACGTCATTTAACCAGCAATGTCAGCTATTCACAAATCATTTTTCTTGCTATTGCTCGCTGCACATTCAGGCCAGACCATTCATTCGCTGCTGCGATGGCTTAGCGCAAGAAAATATTTATATGTGCATTTGCATATGCAGTAAATGCATACAAACAAACATGCATATATGTGCATGCATATCGTCGCTTAAACTTGATAATCGCCCAAGTGAAACTTTGATAACCGCCCAACCGACACTTGTGCCAAAAATGATATCTGAATTCCTCTTGACGCTCAGATATACGACTTCTGAGCTCAAAAGCAGATTATGTAGAAGAAAAAATAGAGCTTCGAAAAATTAAAGTTATGTTTCTGAACGATAGAACTGGATTTGAGGAGTCCAAGGTTTGCAAAATCTAATTTTTGGCACAGGTATCGGTTAGGTGGTTATAAAAGATTCTCTGAAGCGGTTATGGAGTTTAAGCGACGATAGATAAATGTTTGTGGGTTCAAGAATTAGACTCTTTTTGATTTGATGTTCTTGATTATTTGAACCTTTTTTCTGTTGTTTTTGGTTTATATTTTTATATCTTTTATATATTTTTTTTTTGTTTTTTTTTGTTATATTTCTTTTTCTTGTTTATTTGATTTATATGTAGTTACATGCTATTGATTTGCAATTATATTTGCTTTAAGCGCCCACACGCCAATGAATTGGCTTGCGAAAAGGTGCATGCCTTTATACACATACATACTTACGTATATATACATATGTACATATATACCATAAAAGCAAATGAATTTATTAATAATAACACTAAAATTTAGTACTGAAAACATTTTTTAAGTACAAAATTTCAAACTAAAATATTTTGTGCTAAATATTTGGTATTAAAAAGTTTTGTACTAAGAATTCTAAAGCTAGAATATTTTGTACTAAAAAATTTTTTATATACCAAAAATTTGTGTGCTAAAGTATTTTGTGCTAAAACTTTGGGATTATAAAGTGTTGCACTAATATTCTAAAGCTAAAATATTTTGTAAAAGCTAGCGACCTTATTAGTAATTATGAATTTATTAATAATAACACAAAAATTTAGTACTGAAAAAATTGTTCAAATACAAAATTTCAAACTAAAATATTTTGTACTAAATATTTGGGATTAAAAAGTTTTGTACTGAGAATTCTAAGGCTAGAATATTTTGTACTAAAAAATTTTGTAAATACCAAAAATTTGTGTGCTAAAATATTTTGTGCTAAAAATTTGGGATTAAAAAGTGTTGCACTAAGAATTCTAAAGCTAAAATATTTTGTACTAAAAAATTTTGTACTAAAAAATGTTGCACTTAGAAAATATGTTGTACAAACTAGCGACCTTATTAGTAATTATACTAAAATGTATTACTGAATAACTTTTTACTAAAAATTTTAAGCTAAGATACTTTGTACTAAAAATGTAAGCTAAAATATTTTGTACTGAAAAATTTTGTACTTAGAAAATGGTATGTAGTAAAATTTTTACTAAAAATGTGTACTAAAAATGTTTAATAAAAAAATTTTGAATAAAGATACAAGAAATTATTACAATGAAAAACTTTTACTAAAAATGTATTAAAAACGTACTAAAAAATTTGAATATGGAATTGGATTTTTAGGCCTTTTATTAATTTCTCGGTCTTCCCTTGATCTAAAAAAGTGTTGCACTAGAAATTCTAAAGCTAAAATATTTTGTACTAAAATATTTTTATACTAAAAAATTTTGTACTAAAAAATGTTGTACTTAGAAAATATTTTATATAAACTAACGATTTTATTAGTAACAATCTAGTACTGAATAACTTTTTAATAAAAATTTTAAGCTAAAATACTTTATACTAAAAAATTTACTAAAAATGTAAGCTAAAATATTTTGTGCAAAAAATTGTGTACTTAGAAAATGGTATATACTAAAAATTTTTACTAAAAATGTGTACTAAAAAAGTTTATTATAAAAATTCTGAATATAGATACAAAAAATTATTACTTACAATGAAAAATTTGTACTAAAAAAAATTGTATTAAAAAACCTACTAAAACAAGTAAGGAAGCCTAAGTTCGAGTGGAATCGAACACTAGATACTCAGCTGTATGCTTTCATTGTTTATTTGCGTTTGATGGAAACACGGTGTAGGTACTTTATATAAATCGAGTGCTGCATAAAGTGGGCGTAGCCACGCCCATTTTCTAAATTTTTATCAGTCATCCAACTAAGCTTATGAATATTATTCTTTGTGCAAAATTTCATCCCTTTATGAGTTACAAAGATGTCACGTTACAAATTCCCAAAGGGTGTTCCAGAAATATCTTTGTTAAAAAGTAGGCGTGGTCATAAACCGATTTTAATAAATTTTTGCGTGTCCATTAACACAAGTTATAAAAGTGTATAAACCAAGTTTCGTCATAATATCTCAATTATTTTTCGAGTTATGGGCTCCGAAATTCCTTTGTCTGAAAAGAGGCGGTGCCACGCCCATTTTCCGAAATTTTTCTATTTTTTGTTTCCCATCTATTGTAGAACTCATGCCACAAAATTTCAATGAATTATCTTTATATTTGACAAAGATATCGCTTAAAATGTTTTTATTAGGCCACTTTATAATACCCATATATATAAGTGGGCATGGTCGTCAACCGATTTCGCTAAAATTTTGAACATGTATTACTACAAGTAGTGAAAGTGTATACACCAAGTTTCGTCATAATATATCGATTATTTGTCGAGTTATGGGCTCAGAAATCTCGTATATTCCTGCTTCTAAGAGGAGGCGGTGCCACGCCCATTTTCCAAAATTTTTGTACTTTTTGTTATATGTCCATAGTTGCACACCTTCCATAAAATTTCAATGATATATCTTTATATTTGACAGAGATATCGCTTAAAATGTTTTTATTAGGTCACTTTATAAGACCCATATATAAAAGTGGGCGTGGTCGTCAACCGATTTTGGCAATTTTTCGTCAAAACATTTGCCTAAGTAAGTATATCACGCCTACCAAAATTCATCGATATATCTTCAACGGTTTCTGAGTTATGACTCATAAAACTTTCAATGTTTGCCCCTTAATAATTGGGCGTGGCACCGCCCATTTTCCAAAATTTCACCATATTTCTTCATAAGGGCCTGAGCTCAATACGTGTGTGAAATTTTATCACTCTAGCTCTATTAGTGACTGAGATACAAAATTTCCGATTTTTACTATATAGGGGAGGTGGGCGTGGTCATGATCCGATTTCGCCCATTTTCAATACCATCCGTTCCTGTCTTGATACCAACTTAGATTTCAAATTTCATCAAAATATCTCAATTTTTGCGCGAGTTATCGTGCGCACAGACGGACAGACGGACGGACATGGCTCAATCGATTTCTCTTTTCACCCTGATCATTTTGATATATATAAGTCTATATCTATCTCGATTATTTCATTCTGTTACAATCCACCGTTAGGAAATCAAAACTATAATACTCTGTGTACTAGTACAGCTGAGTATAAAAATTGAATATGAAATATGGAATTGAATTTTTAAGCCTTCTATTAACTTCTGGGTTTTCCCTTGATCTGTCGATGAGTTGAAAAAACACTAGTTTGGGGAATTTTTTTAGCCCCTCAATCTAGAGATGAACATGTTTATGTAACCTTGATAAAATCCATTAAGCCTATCGCATATATGTTAGTTTCGCTAGAATGAGTATTTCCAACAAAAAAAAAACACATTCCTCTCGCACAGCTTTACATTCCTCAATTCAACAACAAAGCACAACGGTTTTTATGCTGAAATTGATAAAAAATAAAATCAAATGTTAATTGCTTAACAATTACTTGTAATATTGTCAGGTTTGAAGAAACACATGCAACAACAACAACAAAACCATAAGAACATGCAAAGTTGCTGCATGAATTTCCTGAAAATCAGCAGCAAGACTAACAAACAAAAATAAAACTAACAACAAAACATATTCCGATGAATTAGAAAATGCAATTATCAATGCGTGTTCGCTATAATAAATAACATTTTCCAACTAAATAACAAAATGAATGATGCTACATACCGAGGGTATGTATACCAAGAGACATACTAGACTTATGCAACATGCAATATGCATGCGGAGGGATAGAAAGCAGGTAGAGCATTGTTGGCGCAAATCGACACAAATGTGGTTGATTAAAAATTTTAAAAGAACAAAAAACAAATTTAAATTTTTTTAAAATTACATATTTTTAATAATTTCTTTTAGCTATTTCAAATTAACTTAAGTAAAAAGTAGAAATGGTTCTTTCATTGTAAGGCCAGCAAGAAAAAGACTTTAGTGCGAAGAAACGGCCCTCTTAAACACGCTACTGGGTAACGCTTCCTAACAAATTTAAATTCATCGATCACATTATCCTAGAAATGTACATAGATGAATACATACTTACAATAGCTGGGAAAGATGTTTTAATGTGACATAGAAGTGCAGCCTCTTCACATGTTTAACGCATATGCATAATTTGCAAAAAGAGGTGGTATATTATAAGCCGTGCCATACTCTATACCCCCTATATACGTTCTTTTTTGTCAATATTTTATATGTGATAGACGCATCAATTGGATTTGGGAGTGGGTAGTTTCAATTGAGAAAGCATCAAATGGTAATGCGAAAATATTAATTGAATATGAGAACATTGTAAGATGTGAAGTCTTCAAATCAAAGTAATGAAATAGGTCATTTTGAAATGGGAAACTTTGAATTGAAAGTGAGAGTTGAATATGAGAATAATGATTTTAAAGCGCCAAATTTTCCACAAAAAAAAACTACAAGAGTTAATTTTAAAATGGAAAAGATCAATTTTATTTTATTATTATATTATATTATTTTTAACATAAATTTTGTTCCATATTCTCCGTCGTAACTACTGAATCGATTTTAAAACTAAGAACACCATTAGAAAGGTATTGCTCTCAAACAGAACTGCGCAATTTTCATTAAATTGTTTGGAAAATGCGTCCATAATCGCCGTTGGAAAATTGCCGTGTAATTGTTGTTGCATGCTTTTGAAAACAACGGAGCCGTGTGAATGCACATGCATAGGTGAGTTTGTGCGTGCTCACCAAATTTACCATGCAATTGTGAAAATGTTTGGCTGGAAGTGGTGTGTAGTTTCAAAGAAGGAGAAACATAAAAAAGTAGCAAAAGCACTACAACAAAAACACGAAGTCATGTAATAAGAAGGAAAAGAAAGAATAAGCAGGAAATAAATTGAGAAAAGAAAAGAGTAGAAATAGAAAGATAGAAGTAGGTAGGAGAATTGTGGAGACGAGTAACGACAAAAACACCAACAACAACAAAATAGTAGCAGCGACAGTAGCAACAAAGAATTATACAAAAACTATATTTGCATCTTAGTCATAAGAAAACATCTAGAAAAACTGTCGAATTTCTAATATTAATTGGAAGTGAGAACAAAAAGTGGTAAGTGAGAACAGGTATTTGAAAATTTGTAAAACCGATTTGAAAGTGAGAATAGTTGGTTTTAAGGGATTAAATGTTACTTTTATGTTAGAAAGCGTTAATTGAAAATGAGAATAGAAAGTTCTAAGTGAGAAACGAACATTTGAAATTAGAACTCTTTAAACTGAGGTGAGAATAAACAATTTTAAATGAAAAAATTAGTTATTCAATTAAAAATATTTTATTGAAAATGAGAATAGGATGATGTAAGTGAGAATAGAAATTTTTGAGTGAAAAATTTTCAAACTAAAGTGAGAATAGGCAGTTTTAAATGAAAACAGCAGTTTTTGAATTGAAACTAATTTATTGAAAATGAGAACAGGAAGTTTATAAGTGAGAATAAACATTTTTAAATCAGAAACATTAAAACTAAAGTGCGAATATACAGTTTTTTATGAGAACAGTAATTTTTTAAATTGAAAAGAATTTATTGAAAATGAGAATAGTGAGTTGTAAATGGAAAAATGCTAATTGAAACTGCGAAATCGTGAATGGAAAATTAGAAAAAGAATTTGCAAATGAGTAAGAGCTAAATAACATCTCGAAAACGCTAATTCAATAAGAGTTCAAGATGCTGCAAGTGAGAATAGGCATTTGAAAATGAGAAAACTTTAATTGATGACGGGCGTAGAAAATTTGTAAATAAGAACAGTCAATTGTAAATGCGAATTAATTAGTTGAAAATGAGAATAGGTAAGTGTAATTGAAAATTTATAAATTGTAATTGAGAATAGAACATGAGAAAGTGCTAATTGTATGTGAGAATAGAACATGTGAAAGTCTTAATTGTAAGTCAGAATAGAGCATTACAGAAGAAAAGCTGTTAATTTTGAATGAGAAACTCAACTTTCTTGAAGGAAATACTTGGAGACCACCGAAAACGCCACACAACCCTTCACAGCTGTGCTATGCAGCGCTTTAAATCCGCCAACCAATATTTTCAATGTCAACGTCAAATAGCAGCACTCAACACCAGGAAATAAACGGAATAAGCCTGCTGCAAAAATGTTGACAGCAGTAACAACAACAGCAAAGTACGTAACTAAACAGGCTGAGAACTATGGCTTAGGCGAAAAACAAATGCAAATGGGCATGGGCAGGCGCACATGTGCAAAACGCACACTTCAAATTTCTCATATATACGTCCGTTCGCAAAAATCATCAACGAACGATGAGCGACTAGCGCGATACCATAAGATCAAGTAAGACATGACAACAACAACAACAACAACAACAACAACAACAACAACAACAACAACAACAACAACAACAACAACAACAACAACAACAAGTATAAGAACAACCATATAAAAAGCATTTGGACAAGCGTATGAATAACAACAACAACAACAACAACAACAGGCGTGTAAATGACTAAACATCCGACCTGTGCGCTGGTGGTGCACTCGTCTCTAAGTGCCGCACAGAAAATAGCTGCAAAAAATTAAAAAAAATATATAAATAACCGTAAGTACGTTTGTCTATTTATTCAATTCGCTCATCCATCCATCCATCTGTGCTACAACTCCATCCGGCATGTGCACACGCGCGCGCAAGCACAAGCACTCATACGCACATCACATCAATCGCTGCTGCACACATCCATTCAAATACTTGTACATACAATGCAAAACTCCAGCTCAGCTCAGCTGAAACTCCGAACAGCGAACTCAGAACTCAGTACTGCATAAGCAACTAATATATCTAATATACCGACCCACCGGCGGCTCATCCATCCAATTTCATCACACATCACAAACCCCCAACAGTCCACTTATACAACAACAACAACACCAACAACAACAACAACAACAACAACACCAACAACAACAACAACAACAACAATCCACCGTAGCTCAACCAAGCTATATAGTGCTTATAGAGCTCAGCTCGCAGCGTTGTTTCCGCATAAGCGGCTGGCTGGTGAGGCAATTGTATGGGTTTCCGATGAATCAACCAGCCAACCAACAGATCAAACACCCAAACGACCAACCAAGCTGCAGTCAAACTAACCAAATAGTCAGCTTAACAGTCCATTCGCATCTCTAACCGAATCGGCACAAGGCCCGTGTAGTCATGTTGCCCATCCGCTGCGCCGTACACGCGTTGGTTTGGTGGAAAGAACGTCCTCTAGCTGGTTTTGTTCTTCTTCAGCTCATGCTTCTTCTTCTTCGTCTTCTTCTTCCTACTCTTCTTCTTCTTCCTACTCTTCTTCTTCTTTCTCTTCCTCTCCATCTTCTTCTTCTTCCTTCCCCTTCTTCTTCTTCCTTCCCCTTCTTCTTCTTCTTCTTCTTCTTCTTCTTCTTCTTCTTCCTTCCCCTTCTTCTTCTTCTTCTTCTTCTTCTTTCTTCTTCTTCTTTTTCATCCTACTTTTTTCCCCTCCCTCTTCTTATTCTTCTTCCTCTGTATTTGCTTTGGTTCTGCGATTTTGTTGCGCGTCCACACATCCACGACGTCCACTCTTGGTCGTCATCATCAACATCAGTAACAGCATCGTCGTCGTGTCGTCCTCCTCCTCATCGTCCGTCCATTTATATCTATTGCTTGAAATCTTTCAAATCCCGCTGTGCCCAATTCTGCGAAGCTTTTGCAGAAAAATGCTAACAAAGTTAGTGCTTAGCGTACACAGTACACATGTAGGTGTGCACTTAGTTCATGTATGTACGTATGTAGACACATTTGCATTTGCTTCTGCTTCTTTCTCTCCCAATCTTCTGCCTACAGTTACCACTTACTGCTGTCGATCTTCCCAATATTGCGCATCGGTGACTTGTATTTTTTGTTTGTTTGTCTTTTTTCTCTCTTATCCGCACCTCCTCTGCTCCTCAATACACAGTAGAATCCACCAATCATCACAACCTCGCCTCGCACACCTTCAACGCGCCCACCGTCCCCTTTGGCGTACTCGTCTATCTATTTTGTCAGTTTGTGTTGTGTAGTGATTTCCCATATTTACTGTCAACTAAACAAATGCCAAATCATAACTCATGTGTCGATTTGTTGCTAAAACAAATTCGTATATATTTCGCCTTAAACATCTGCCTGCATACATACATACATATTTATTTATCTTTATAAGTTCCTAGAGTAATTTGAGATTTGCATAAATATGTTTTAAGCTTTGCATTATACGAAATATATTTAAGTGTGTCCATCATTAGATTTCAGAAGCTAAGTTCACGGGAACGTGCTCTCTCTCCGTCTCTCTATCAAGTGAAGGGGTAAGCAGTGTTTCTTCTTCTTCTTCTTCTTCTTCTTCTTCTTCTTCTTCTTCTTCTTCTTCTTCTTCTTCTTCTTCTTCTTAATTTGCCGCATCAACGTCTTGACGATGTTGGCCGGGTTCAAGGTTCAATGAAGCGCCAGTTTCGTCCTACCTGGCGCCGATTGGAAATACCAAGAGGGGACGAGTCAGTCTTCACCTGTTCTTCACAACACTACCTTTAGCAGGTTTCGGGAGAAATAGTTTCTAGCCGGCGCACGCCTTCATCCATTCTCACGACATGACCTGCCCAACGTAGCCGCAGTATCTTTATTCGCTGAACAATGTCTATGTCTGCGTAAAGCTTACATATACAGCTCATAATTAAATCTTCGTCGGTACGCGCCCTCGTTAACGCGCAAAGATCCATAAATCGTCTGAAGAATTTTTCACTCGAATATGCCAAGTGCCATCTCAAAGTGCTTTCTGAAAAAGTCTAACAGGGAGGTAGCAAACTTTCTGCTCTAGCATAGAAGGAGGGAGCTTCGGGCCCTTGCGGGCTTGATTACAGGCCACAATGCGTGGGGACAGCACATGACCACTATAGGCGTCATCAAGAGCTCATTATGCCTATTCTGTCTGGGGGAGAACGAGGAGAGTGCAGAGCATTTTCTCTGCAGCTGCCTGGTTTTGCTAGACTAAGATTGTGCATTATCGGGTCAGATGTACGGAGAATGGCGAATGCACATTCTTTAGCACTCGTCAAAGTTCTCAGATTTATAAAATCTGGCAAGTTGGCAGAGGCATTCTGATTCCACTAGCTCACCTTTTATCCTACATCCTATATATACTTTCTGACGAGTTTTATGGCCGAGCTTATCTCCCAATTCGAGGTGTGCTCCTTAACTATTTTTGTTTCTTACTAATTGGGTGGACCTACAGCTTTATGCCGGCTCCGAACGGCGAATGCATTTTTTGTGAGAAGCTCTTTCATGGCAGAAATGCACTCGGAGGCTATGCCGCCCACTGCCGAGAGGTGACCGCTATTTATAAAAACCCAATAATTGGAAAATTTTGTTTGGTATTTGTCCGGACTGGGGTTAGAGCCCCATAACTCTACTAGTATAGGAGGTGAGCGCCACAGCGGCCACCTTAGGCCTTGAGTACAATGGGCAAATATGCCTGAGTGCTTGGGAAGGACAAAGTTTTTCCCGGCCTACCACCAAAAATGAATGAAGAATCGAAGAAATATTCTCACGGTCTTCCAGGTTTTATTGTATGCGCTCCAGGACTGTCACTTTTGTTGCCCAACCACCTCAGTGCAATTCTAGAGAGTGCCGGCTTTGCCGTTAAAACAATAACAAACTAATAAAATTTCTACATACATACGTACGTACATGCATTCATGCATTAAAACCGAAAGTGACACACTTTTCATTGCCTCTCTCGCCTCATACGCCTTTTTGTATGGGCGCCCGCCGCCTGATGTCCGAACAAACATTCGCTTGGTGTCGCTGCCACAGTAGATCACAAGGTCAGACAAAGTGAAATTCTAACTTTTTTTCGTTGTACAAAAGCTCTGCCCCCCCCCCCCCCCAAAATAACGGGCGATCCGTTGTCGCTACTTGTCCCCCGTTTGCTTTATGACGACCCCTCGGGCATACATATGACATGCCAAAAGGCATACACAAATTCAACATTCGTCGCCTAGAAAATGCAAAAAAGGATGAAAAAAATAACAAACCGACGCATTTTTATGCCCTTTTTTATTTATTTTTGGGTTTGTTTTTTTTCCCAAGCCCAACCTGATACGCCAAAAACTCAAATATAACATTATGCTACTCATTTATTGAGTGATATGTACCCAAAGAAATATATGTTTGTTTGTAGGTATGTATGTGCTGTAAAGGCTTATATGGAAATTTTCCGTTTGAACCGAACGCCTCAAATTTACGATGCCATAAAAATGCAAGGTGAACACGAAAAAAAAAAATAAATAAATAAAAACAAAATAGTCGAAATACACACGAAAAGACAAAAAAAAAATTTGCTACAACGCGTTGCAACTGTAAAAAATAACAAAAAACTACAATAAATAAAAAATACAAGCCCTGAGCGAAAAACGAAAATTATATCTTTTGTATGCGAAAATTTACAAATGTTCAAATGTACATCATGTGTGTATATGTATATGCATGTATATACCCTACAGCAAATCGGAATAGTTCAAAGCTAGCAAAGAATTATGTAACTAGTTCATAGAGAGACATTGCTATCCATCCCAACGCAATGCTTATTTAACACGGCGTTGATATTAGAGCTCCAGATTTTTTTTGAACATTTTCGAGTAGCCCGAACAAATGTTGTTCAAATGCTCGAACAGTTGTTTGTTTGTTTATTACCCGTATGTTTGTACGGGTATTCGGGCATTTTGAAGTTTGTTTTTTTTTTCTTTTCTTTATTATTTTTTTTCTTCTTCATATGTATGTAGTTGTTTTTATTTTTGTTTTTTTCGATACACATTTTTTTTGTTTGTAAGCTCGAATGCTCGAATGTTTGTACGGGCGTTTGAACAACAAACGGGCTTCAAACGAAAACGATCAATTCGATTTGTTCGATACCCGGGTATCTAGAGCTCTAGTTGATATACTATGTGGTAATTGCTTCCCTTTTCAGAACTCTAGAAGACTTTCTGAGCTGTCTCTAATATGGGAAGTTCTGTGGTAGTTTAAAAATGAATAGTTTGGTTATAGTTTAAAGCCCAAAACATTTTTTGTACTTTTAATTAAATTTTATAAAATTTCCCTTTTTGGGAAATTTTTCGTGATTGGCAAAATTGCGTTAAATTAATCATTAAAACTCACTGAGGTTTGATGTAAATCATTTTAGTATATTTTTAAAAAATGTCCCATTATGGGAAATTTTTTAAATTAGTATAATTGTGCGGAATTTGCAATTTGGGCGTAGCAAAGTTTAGGAAAATTATTTTTCTTGAAAGAGTTTTTAGTGCTTAGCACGAAATTTTTATTTTAATTCAATTTTTTTTTTTTTTTAATTTTTTAGAAAATTTCCTTTTTGTGAAATTTTTATTTACGAAATTTTAATTACTTGTAAATTTCGCCACTATGATTCTTTTAGACGTTTGGGCAAATAATTTTTGTTGATTTTAGAAAAATTTCCCTTTTTAGGGAAAATTTGTACATTGGTTTAATTGTGTGAAATTTACCATTTTGACTCAGTAAAGCTTAAGAGAAACAATTTTATACAATTTAAAAATATTCCCTTTTTGGGAAATTTTAGTTTGGTGCAATTTCTTTTTGCAATTTCGCCACTACGACTCATTTAAACGTTCAGGAAAACAATTTTTGTTGATTTTGAAAAAATTTCCTTTTTGGGTAATTTTTGTAATTAGTAAAATTGTTTGAAATTTACCATTTTATCTCAGAAAAGCTCAACAGAAATGATTTTATATAATTAAAAAAAAAAAATCCGTTTTCGGGAAATTTCAAATTAAGGTCATTTTATTCGGTTTCGCCTCTATGACCCATTTAGGCGTAAAGGGAAACAATTTTAGTCGATTTTAGAAAAAATTTTCCCTTTTGGGAAATTTTTAAAATTAGAATTATTGTGTGAAATTTAACATATATGTGTTTGCATCAACTGCGCTTTTTGGGAAATTAAATTGACATATTTTTTTAATTTTCGCAACTATGACTCTTTTAGACATTTAGGCAGGAAATTTTAGTTGATTTTAGAAAAATTTCCCTTTTTGGGAAATTTTGTAAATTAGTATAATTATGTGAAATTTACCATATTTGTATCAACTGTCCCGCTCTATATACCTTTAGAACCAGTTCTGTGCCAATTATCAACTCTCTAGTTCGAGACTATCGCTTTACGTGACTCTGCCCTACATTTACTGCAGGGTATATGCTCATGTCTATACGAGGGTGTTGCCCGTATGCATAGTATAAACGAAAGTCTTACATATATACTCGTACCATACGCCTTAGCCAAAAAATTTGAAATGGTTATGGCAATGGGATATGGAATTGTGTATCGAAAATGAAATTGAAATGAAAAGCTGCAACAATAAGAATAATAACAACAACAGCAACAACAACGCCAAATATGTATGTATTAAATGAAATTGAAATCGAGTTGGCGAAATAATAAGCAGGTTAGGCTTATTCGAGGCATACATATGTTTGTATGTATGTACAAATAGTCTGCAGGTATAGTTATGTGAATATAAGCAGGTGAGGCTGTTGCACAGTGTAATGAATGCGCTTAAATGTTGCATATACAGTTTGTTACATATTTTCTTGTAAAATTTTGTTTAGAAAGGGAGATATTACAGGGTTGGGCAAGCTGCATTCAATTTTGATTGCATTCAGCCTTGCAGCCACCAATCAATGATGAGTGGTAGTGCAAAATTGATTTGCATTACCATTCAGTAGTGAATGGGAATGAAAATGTGGTTTGCATTACCATTCAGTAGTGAATGGGAATGCAAATGTGGTTCGCATTACCATTCAGTAGTGAATGGGAATGCAAATGAGGCTTGCACTACCATTCAGTAGTGAATGGGAATCCAAATGTGGCTTGCACTACCATTCAATAGTGAATGCGAATGCAAAGGTGAATGCATTCCCATTCATTGCATTCCCACTGCAAATGTGATTTGGACTATTAATTAAAAATGAGTGCGAGTGATTTGGACAACCATTCATCATTTAATAGCAGTTAAAACCTGTGACCATAGTTAAGGGATTAAGTGGCTAATCTATTTATTAACGGAAAGGAAGTTTATGGGATATTATAAATATGGAATTAGGCTTAGCAAAGTAAAGGGAAATCAACACGGCATGGTAATATGTACATATGTTCTATGTTATACCTGTAAGTAAAAGTATTTCTTTCAATTTCTGAGGTTATAATTACACAGTTCAACAAATTTACAAAAATTTTACTCAACACACCACATTTGCATTCCCATTCACTACTGAATGGTAATGCAAACCACATTTTCATTCCCACTCACTACTGAATGGTAATGCAAACCAATTTTGCACTACCATTCACTATTGAATGGTAATGCACTTTGAATGGTAATGCAAAAATGCCCATTCTTGAGATATTATACTGTTTTGTTTCTCGATATGTCTCAATACTAAGAAATCGCTTCTGGTCGAGTGAAAACACTGCTCTCTAATTATCGTTAGAATTTTCGATAGACTTTGATGTTTCTAGAATATTAAAGTTTTCTGAGATTTACAAATTCTCATTGCAATACGTAAAATAATTTCACACACTCTCTAAATTTGACCACTAACTAAGCAGAAATGCTACACAGTGCGCTTTTGCGTGCCTTATGTGTGCAAATACGTACATATATATGTACATGCATATAAATTGCGGCCACGCAATAACAATAACAATATGTGACAACAAAAAAAAAAAACAGCAAAAAAACAATGAAAGCTGCACCAAACTATGCATGTAGTCAGTGCGATCTAATCTCGCGATGGTCAGGAAATGTACAACAAACAACAACAATAACCACAAAAAATGGGCAACAAATCACATGCAACTTGTGCCACACAAACAAACAAAAAACATACACACAGACAAACCCACACATGTCAGCGATACCCTTCAGTAAATTCCGCTAGTTCAAAGCTAGCGCAAAACTAGCTTATGGAGGGACAGAGTTGGTTCTCCACTTATTACAACGCAATGCTTTCAATTGTTTTTGTGTAGGACATCACTAAGTGGCAATTGTTACACTCTGCAGAACTCTAGAATCCGTTCGGAATATGTATAGCGCTGTGTTAGTTTAAGAATTGATAGTTCGGAAGCTTAAAGCCTTTTTTGTACTTTTATTGAATTTTGTAAAATTTCCTTTTTTGGGAAATTTTTATTAATTATCAAACATGCGTTAAATTTATGACAGTAACGCACTGAAATTTAACGCAAACCATTTTATCACATTTTTAAAAAAAATTTCCCTTCTTGGGAAATTTTTATTTGTTAGTAAAATTGCGTTAAATGAATCACTATTATGCACTTAAATTTAACGGAAACCATTTTATTACATTAAAATAAAATTCCTTTTTGGGAAATTAGTATAATTGTTTAGACCAGCGTCTAAATATTTAGCACCACCCTAATGTATGCACAAGTTGTTACATGCATACACATGCATATGCACATATTCACATATCAACGCCGTTGACTGAACGAAGATACTTTTCTGTCAGTCAGCGCGCAACAAAAAGAAAATTGAATTTACTTATATTTCGACAGCTAGCCACAGCGGTAAGTTTTTCTGTGTTAAATTTATGATTTTCACTTAATAAGGATCGAGGCAAACAATTTTATATAATTTTAAAATTAGGGAAATTTTTATTTATTGGTGAAATTGCGTTAAATTTATCATTATGAAGTTCAAGGCAAACTATTTTATTACATTTTTAAAAAATTTCCCTCTTTGGAAAGTTTTGAAAATTAGTACAATTGTGTGAAATTTACCATTTGAGAGTGTAAGAGTAACGATTTTCTCTAATTGAAAAAAATCCTTTTTGGGAAATTTTAATTTGACTCAATTTTTTATCAATTTCGGTAGTATGACTCGCTTAGACGTTTAGGCAGACAATTTTAGTTGATTTTAGAAAAACTTACCTTATTTGTCGCTTTAGAACCAGTTTTTAACCAGTTATAAACTCTCTAATGCGAGACTGTCACTTTGCGTGACTGTTCCCTATATTTGCTGCAGGGTATATTTTTATGTCTGCTGCTGCATATTTGTTACAGTGCCAATTCGAATGTGTTAGTGATTTTGCCTTTGCAACAAATTTGCTGGTTGGTTGTAGGAGTTTTTAGCCACAACGACTCGCATCTTGTCAGAAGGAAGCACAAGCAACGGCGGCAATAGCTTTTCTCCTCTCTCTTCCACTTGCACTTACCTCCCACTAACTTCGCTTTTCAAATTCACAAAACTTTTGCCAAAAGTATCTAACTAACTGCCAAATTAGTTTGTGTTCGCTTTTTTTTTGTTGCTTCATTTTTGTTGTGGTTTGTGGATGGTCGGTTGCACATGCGCCGTAAACGCAGCACGTTCCGCAGCGGTCGACAGCAAAATGCTGAAAGGAAATGAAAATAGAAATGGTAATTTAAATTTGAAATGAAAATGGAAATGAAAATGAGAATAAATAAAAAAAGCAAGATTGAAATAAAACAGAAAGTAAAATTGTTTGCACTTGTAAATAGAAATTTATGCATACATATATGTACATATGTATTTATGTATGCATGCACGCCGCCGGCTAAAGCTAATCAGTGATTATCAAAATTCATGCAGCAATCAAATAACAAACAGGCAGCAACATTTGCCTCGCTTTTACAGCAACTAAATGCATATATATACATAAATGTAAGCAATCAATCGGCAATTTGTACTTTTTTTTTTATTTTTTTAGTGAAAGTGAATATTAAATAAATTTGTGCGTCTACTGTTTTATAATTCATCATTTTTCTATAATTGCATATTCATCAAGGCAGACCACATGTTGTTGGACAACAGGCAAGGCATTCGTTGCAAGCGTTGCAAGTGTTGCATCATTAGAATTTCTTCCTTTCCTTCCTTTTTCTCCTCTTAATTTTGATTACTTTTTAAGCGAAAGTAAGTAAAACCTGCATACTTTATGCATTCTTTTTAATCAGAAAGCAAACTTATCAAACAAATATTTGTAAGGTGCAATTTGGTGTGGGCCGAAATTGTTGCAATTTTCTTTGGGTTGCAATGTAATGAAATGCATTTTTGAGAAAAGTTTTACTTTTAATTTATATTCAGTTTTAATTCAGAAAATTACACTTCATATTCAGAATTTCCGTTTCAAATTTAGAAATCAGCATAGAGTTTTTTTCATTGTGATGCTGCGCCGGGTCCCCAAATTTGGGTCAAGAGGTGGGCCCGGATGACCCCGGAATATTTATGAGCGATATCATATGTAAAATGGAAATCAAGGTTTCAGTATAGCGCTCAATTCGATGTTATGCTCAATCCGGTTCCCTAGGAAAAGGGAAAGGGAAAGGAAAGGAAAAGGGAAAGAGAAAGAGAAAGAGAAAGGGAAAGGGAAAGGGAAAGAGAAAGAGAAAGAGAAAGGGAAAGGGAAAGAGAAAAAGAAAGAGAAAGAGAAAGAGAAAGAGAAAGAGAAAGAGAAAGAGAAAGAGAAAGAGAAAGAGAAAGAGAATGGAAAAGAGAAAGAGAAAACGAAACAGAAAAGGAGAGATAGACGGAAATGGTAAGAGAAGGTGAAGGGCAATGGAGATAGGAAAGGTGAAGGGAAAGGGAAACGATAAGATAAGAAAAGAGAGGGAAAAATGAAACAAAAACGGAATTGGAAAGGGAAGGAGAGAGAGGGAGTAGGAGAATGAAAGGGAGAAAAAGTAGGATGGCAGAGAAAAGAGTGGAAGGGAAAAGGGGAGGAAAGGGAGAGCGATATAGAAAGGGAATGGGATACTAAGACGAAGAAGATAAGGAAACAGCAGAAGGACAGGAAGAGGACGAAGTTTTGAACAGTTCCATTTTTTCACTCTCTTTTTTAGTCAGTGGCAAATGAGGCTTCCCCTCTTCCTCATCGTCCTTGCAGCTTTTGCAGCATATGCGTTAGGGTGTACCTAGTCTCTCTGCATATTTGCCGCTGAGGCAGTATCCTGTGAGTACCCCAACCAGGTTTGAGATTTCCGCTCACCTTGGGGTAAATATTTGACGAGATCGACGAGATCGCTTGTGAGTGATCCTCTTTTTGCAAGGTTTGCCTTGATGTTCGACATACTGGATTCTGTTGCCATCTATCTCTTGCTAGTTTATAGATGTGCTGTTTAAGCATTAGCTTTCATGCGGCAAATGACATAACTACGTGCTATTTGTCAGCAAGAGTGTGCTCGGTAGTGCCTTGCCTTGCTAATTTATCTGCCTTACAATTGCCATCGTTGGCCCTGTGTCTTGGGACCCACACGAAGAGCAAACAGGTCTGTTTGACCATCTCCTGTATAAATCGACGACAGTCTAGTGTTAGTTCAGAGTTGAACGAGTGGGAGCCAATAAATTTAATTGCTGCTTGGCTGTCGCTGAAGATGAATAAATTCTTGTGAACAGGTTTATGTATTATACGTTTAACAACTTCCATTATAGCTGAAAGCTCAGCCTGGTAAACGCTGCATTATTAACCATAATTTGAACAGTTAAGGCGGTTGGCATAAGTGCGAGCGGGAGTGAGTTGCGTGCCCCATGTGTTGCTGTCTTATTCATAGGTCTATGGGTTTCTTATTCCACATACCCTTTCTGAAGGGTGAACCCTCGTACGTTTCGCATGTGGCACAGTGCATAAAAGTTTCAAAGATTTGGTGATACAAGAGTACAGCCTCGTCGATCTCGTTTGGTTAACGCATGAGAATGAGAAATTTTCTGAATTTAAACTGAAAAAAGTGTAGAGACGAATCCATTTAAGCTTGATGAGTACTAATTTGTACAAAAATTGTATTTTGAAAATTGTCGTTCCAAAATAATATTTAAAATGTTCTCGTAGGGCAGCTGAAGATTTAGTAAACGCTGTTTATCTCCAAATTTTATATTATCTTCATCGTAAAACAAAACAAAGCGAATAAACAAAAAAGCAGACATTTCCGGTGACACTTTTAAACTCATAGGAGTCAGCTAATTCGGCGCCGAAAATGTTGAGGAATAAGATAAAATGGCTTCTACGCTTATCGCCACAACAAAATCACTACATAAATGTTGATAATTAAGTTCTTATATCAACATTCGTACATAAAGACGTATAACTGCAACGAATATGTACATATGTATGTATGCACGTTGACATTTGTTTTTGTTGTTGCTGCTAATTGTTGCCACATTTCGCTGGCATGTTTTTGATGCTTGCCACAGTGCCATACGCACACACATAAACCAACACAGAACAACAGCAATGGGTGAGTAAGTCACGGAGCAAGTTTACACAGCGGCGTTTATTATACAGTAATTATTTGTTTTATTTTTATTTGTTGTTGTTGCTGTAGAAGTGAAATATATGTGGCGTGTTTATTTTATTTTCCAAAACTATCAACAGCTGAATTGTTGGTCAAAGCGGCGCAGGAGGTGCAAGTAAATATTAATACGCTGCCGATTAAATACCATTTTTTTGTTTTATTCAATGGCTGTTATAGCCCCTCGCGTATCGCACTTCGTACCAACACGCAGAACTGCACACTTGCAAGTTGGTTGCCGTTGCGCCGCTCATTGCGCTCGTGTGCGCGCTTTACTGAAATTGCCGTATTAAATTTCATATATACATATTTATATTATACATACATATACATTTGTGTATACTTACGTATGTTTATGGTCTATGCGCATTCTTAAACTTTTTCACTTAATTTTTCAACGCCGCTGGTAATTTTCGCACATTTATTTAAACGAGTATGTGTTCAAAACGCGACAGATTTGCTCAATGGAAATGCTTACATACACTTGTGCTATAAATTCATTATGATCAGCAGGCATAATTTTCGAAATGCGTTGCAGATGAAAACTCGCGACTTAGAGTGGATGCATTATTTGCTAGCATTTACGTAATTGAACTTTTGATTGGTGTGTAGAAAAGTTCTAAATAGTGATATCGCTAGCTTAGAGTGCAAATTGTGTAAGTCCTTTTTTCAAATTTGTAGGAGAGACTAAAAACAAAAAATAAAAAAATTTCAAAATGAAAAAATTTCTGTTCATGTAAATATTTTGGACTTACACAATTTTCTTCGCTTTTTGGACTTACACAATTTGCGTATCACTGAATAACAACGTAGAAATATGACAAATATCACAGATTTGTTTAGCGTGGTGTGTATTTGATTTTTCTAGCTTTCTACACTTAAAAACACTTTTTATAAAAATGTACTTACACAGTTTGCACTCTAAGCTAGCGATATATTAATCTGAATGTGGCATGCGATTAAGGTTTATTAATCAGTAATGCGAATAAGTGTTTGACTTATCAATAAAATGTTGCTATTTTTGATAAATTACGCCTCTCTTCTCTATTTTTCCAATAAAATTAGTTTTAATTATGCCTACCCCGAATGGTCGATGGTTTTTTGTAAGAAGCGTTTTTTGGCAGAACCAGTTAAGTTAAAAGGAGGCAATGTATCAGTGATGTCTCTGCAACTTTTCAGTAGCGTTTCAGCAACATTTCAGTAACATGGTTGGCGAAAAGCCTTGGACTGAACCCTCCAAGAGGGTGCCGATTATTAATGAGCACTACAGAACCCAGTACGTTGTTCAACTAAAGTCAGGGATCAGTGCTGTGTATCCTAACTCTTCGATAGTCTTGGAATGCGGAAATGGTCTTTGATCATGGTCTAAGGATAGGATTAAGATGGCAGCGAGAACCGTGCCGAGGATCAGCCTGGCTAAGGGTCTCTCTAAAATAGCTCAGTCTGGCACGGATCTCTCTGCGAACCGGGTCACGCCCAGTTGTATTTATAGTCTTACCCCAGACACCGCGGATCTCTGACTAGGGTGGATTAACCCCTGCTCCGCTCGTGGACACAGTATGGAGAATTTGGAGGATAAAAATTTAAAACAGACCAGCGCTCTTAAAAAGTTGGAAGGGCTAACAGCTATTGAACAAGGGGCTCATGCGCTGCAGCGTCATAGTACAAGCCGCGCTATGCTATAGAGGGGCACGAAGGCTTCAGGTGATGCCGAAGTCTGGTGCACTCCAGAAAAATGCATAGAAATCGAAGGGGAGTGACCTGCTTCAACAGATGGAAGCGACCCCGGTAAGCAACTTGCTACTGGGAGTAATGCCAAAAGTAGTGAACGCAGCTCGGGTGGACCTTTCATAATGCCTACGACGTTCTCAGTGCTTGGGGATAGGCCACTCCCATCAAAAGTTCGTCACAAGTATAGACATAAGGCTCTGAGCATCTGTAGACGGTTAGAATTCATGCCTAGCCTGCTTTCTAAGGCGCTGCCTAGGAATGAAGAACAGCTAGAAGCTGAAACAGCATGGACAAGGACGATAGCCCCTGACTTTGTTTTTACTCTCGGAAGAGAGGAAAGATGTTCCAAGCGGAATAGGTCAATGGAGGTAGTGTATGCGCTCTCCATTACCAAATGTCGGAAAACCCAAGGGTCCACGTTTGCGGAGGTTGCGAAAATAAGCATCCTCCTAAGCGTCTTTGATGCCTACCAAGAGGGGGAATGCAAACTCAAAAACCAATGGCAGTGGGTGAAGGGTGAAGACCGAAATGGTGTGCGTGTCGTTCAGTGTCATTCAGGAGTACCTCGCTCCTCTCCCCTGTTGTAAAGAAGTGGGTTGGTTCCAGCGCTCTATATCTAATGGTAGTGGTCTGTGTTGATGCCAGATCGGTTGAACTAAAAAAGGGGGTGTTCTCCAAGCTGTGCCAGATCTACCCTGAAGCTATGCTTGGGGCAGTAGATTTTAAAGATAACCCATCCAGACTTAGTGCAATAGTTTGGACACCATCCAAGCCAGAGGAGCCAGTAAAGGTTTTGAATATCATCAGGTTCTGCAATGCAGAGATCCCATTAGGGGATTGGAAGGTGGTGAGTCTAGAGCACACAACCAAAGCTACGCGTGCGGTTGTTTTGATGCTAAATAGGCAATCGCTTCGTGGAAAGGACGGGAGTGGACATCAGATTTGGCTTTGATAAGGTCAAAGTTAAAGAACACGCGCAGGACATGAGAAGCCTACACGATCTAGAGGGCGAACATTGCAGCAAAATTTCAGAAAAATTTCAACAACATTGTATTTATTATTATATGTCTGATTGTAGATTTCCTCAGCTCTTCATCTTTGAGTGCT
Source organism: Urophora cardui (assembly GCA_960531455.1). NCBI lineage: Eukaryota > Metazoa > Arthropoda > Insecta > Diptera > Tephritidae > Urophora > Urophora cardui. The sequence goes on from OY482674.1 coordinate 18,685,628, forward strand.
TTATGAAGGTAACATCTCAGTAGTGTTTTGCTAATATCATCTTTTTAACCACGATAGCATCAACATTGGCATTTGTGTGCAAGGTTAAGTACTTTCAAAACTAAGTAAATGAACTTTGAAATTCATGTACATTGTACATACATACATACTTGCACTTGCCTGCATATACAAACATGGTCGCAGATGTTGCATGTGTTGTTGTTCGAATGCCTGCGCTCAGAGTGCTTAGTTATTTGGCTCTAAAATGATAGTAAATTTTTTTTAATTGATCGATTTTGCATTGAAAAACTCGTTAACGAGTACAAAAGTATGTATGTATGTATATATACACAAACATACATACCTACATATATCATGCAATGGGTTTTATTATTTCATGAAGGACTTAGCTGTAAGAAGTGAAAAGTATGAAAGTAAAATAGTTTGAAATAATTATAGAGTTTACGATGGATTTCTCGACCACCAAGTTGCTTGCTTGAGGAACCCGGAATAGGTAGCTTAATTCATATTTGATTTTAGTAGATGGAGTGCAAGTAGCAGATCAGTTGTTCAAAACTTATCAAATTGGAACAGCTGTTGTTTTGTTTGTACTAACGAGTAGATGGCGCTGTGGGCAGCAAAAATTGTAACTAAAGCGCTCTGATTACTCGTTACTCGGCAGCGGCTTCTGGTATTTTGTATGCACATAAAGATTTTGCATGTGCCTGCTGCTGTTGCTGCTGCCGCTGCTGATATGTATTGCCCAGGCAGTTATGTAGTTATAAGAGATAATGAATTTCAACTTCTTCAACATAAAAACGAACGTTACTGAAAAGAAACAAATATTTCTTTTTACATTACCTGTGTATATATGTATGTATTTATGTATGTGTGTATGCATGTGTGTATGTATGTATATACATATGTACCCGGCAAAAAATGTTTGCTTACCCTGCAAAAAATGCGATCACTCCGGGATAAATCCGGGACAACTCGCATGCGATTACTACCCATTTGTATCTCTTTATATGGGTTGAAGTGTTCTCTTTTGTTTGAGCATGTCCTATGAAGAGACTAATTGTACCCAGTTTGTACCCGAACGGGTAGCAAAAGCGCACAATTGTACCCGTTTTGTACCCGAACAGGTAGCAAATGCGACACCTCCATTTGTGCGACTAATTGTACCCGTTTGATACCCATTCGGGTACAATTCGTCTACAATTAGTATACATATGTACCCGTTCGGGTACAATTGGGAACAATTGTAGACTAATTGTACCCGAAAGAGAGCGCTCCCGGACAAATCTTTTTAGAGACTCGTCGCACACTTTTTTGCAGGGTATTGCTGACAAATCAATTGTTGGAAAACAAAAAGGAGCACATCTCGAATTGGGAGAGAAGCTCGGCCATAAAACTCGTCAGAGTTATAATAGCGCCATTGTATTATTATATTATTGCTGACAAATCAGGTCTAAAAAAGGAGTACGCTGGCAGCTCTGCTTCTGTTATGGACTCACTCTGTCTGCTTCTAATTCTCTCATGCTTATCTAGGCCTTATTTCGTATGGCGTATAAGCCTTTGGAATAAGGTGTGCTCTCAGAGAGAGAGAGAGTACTCCTTATGGCCTGATGACATCAACAAAGGAAAATAAGCCTTATTTTAAGCCTTACGCCATACAAATTCACTACTCTTATAATTTTCAGGTCTTATTTCGGAAGACTTTAAATCTGCGGTTTTAATTCTTAAATAAGGCTTATATTTCTTGGTGGGTATGCATGTATGTATGCATGCGTGTATGCATGTGTGTATGCATGTGTGTATGCATGTGTGTATGCATGTGTGTATGGATCTGTGTATATACCTACCGGCAAGTTTTGTTAATGTTGAAAAGTAACAACAAAAAAAATTATTGCCAATTAGATGGTTTGCATTAAGCGGCGTAAGCACTCCCTATACCAATAACTGTTCAATAAAGTGCATGTGAATGCACGTATGTATGTATGTGGCCTTGTATAGTTTTAATTATAACTCATGCCAATGATTTAAAAATTTGTAATTTAATTAAAAAAGCATTCGAAAACGCCTGCCTGCCTAATTTTGAAAAGATTATTACATTTACATGCATATGAGTAGTCCACTCTCAAAAATGACTATATGAATTTTTCATATTAAGCTACAAATTAGAAAAAAAAAACCCCACGGCCTCAAGCTCTATCTTATTTGAATATGTTTTATTATTCAACTTTGAGGTCCATAAGGAATTAACAGATATAAAAAAATAAAACTGCAAAATGACAGATGTTTGCAAATTTAATGTTAAATATTTCACATAGCTCGTTTTCAGATAGTATCTTTTCACATAGCTACTTTTGAAATTGGAATGAATAATAATACGGTTCTTCTCTCAAAACGTTCCCCCTTATCTCTTTTAGCGCAGAAAAACGCTCGGAACCGGGAAGACCTACACTATTTTGGGAAGATCAGATAGAAAGCGACTGGCTAAAGTGGGTTATAACATGGACATTAATGGATTAAGACACTTAAAATTTACTCTTAGATCAAGCGATTCTGGTGGAAATAAAATGGTTGTTAGAATTTTGAGCGCCCCTTGGCGACACCAATGTGTGCCAAGGCGTATGAGTGTCATATTTTAGATAGAGACTTTTGAAAGTCTATAAATAAAACATAGCAACTTTTGAAAGAGTATTTTTAATTTAGTGCACATCAATGCGATGTATGTATGCTTTGGACAGAACAGTCGTTAAAAATTGTGGTCTATTAACTATCAAATAACACATTGGATCATCATAGTTCCCCATACATAGTTTTGGCAATTGGCCACGCGTCATTAAAATGCAAGGCACATGGCAGAAAGGCCTCAGATCTAATCGGCATATGGTTAACTTCTTTATGGATTAATCAAAACTGAATACGTTCGAACAGACGAATCACCATTTAGTGGGTATTTGGACACAAAGCAATCGAGGGATATTAGAGGGTTAAATAACATACGCTTCTGTCATTCCGATACATGTATTTTGGTCTATATATGTAAGTATGAATACTAACATTTCAGCCCGAATAGAATTTATGTCTTTTAACGCTTAAATTGCTCAAATAATATGCTTTTTGTAATCCATTACATAAAACTCATTATAAGGTGATCAAACTCGATGTGTTGTGGAACGATTTTCCGTCATCCCTTGTCAAGTTTGGTGTGGAGACAAACCGTCTTCGGCTAATATGCGCCAGCTGCAGTGTTCAGCAACCAAGAAAGTTAGTAATTAAACTCCATATAATATCTTGTAATAAGAAGTGAAATAAACCTTATTTTCTAGGGCAAATAAACCTTATTGCACAAAATTTAACCACACATATGTAAGCCCTTATTATAAGGAATTATCTAAATCTTATTTTCCTTTACGAATAGGGATTCCTCTCAGAAAGAGAGAGAGAGAGAGAGAGATAAAGTATTCCTTATGGCCTGATGACATCAACGCAGTTAAATAAGCTTTATTATAACAACTGTATTATGCAACTGACATGCCCATAAAACATTCAGCCATTATTTTATAAGCCTTAGGAACATCTGAAATAATACTTAAATAAAGCTTTTTTGGAGGGTACGGTAAATTAAGTATAAATTTTCAGTTCAATATTCACTTTGGTTATATAAGGTCATTTAAAAATATTCGTCTCAATGTCTTAAATGCTTAATGTGCGCATATTTAACATTACAAAGTCCTTTATTCATTATCTTTATTTAGGCTATATACTTAGATACTCCATTGAGCGGCAAATTATCTTAGCCATAAACATAAACAAATCGGTTGGGCAATCATTAGAAGATACATTGGGTGGATTTAATTAACTAACCATTAAGTTCAAAGCAAATGCTAGACGATCATTTTTGAAATATTTCGGCACATTTTCGGAATTTGCCGTTACACGTTTACATACATACACACATGCATAAGAACATATCGATGCCTTACTTTCTCAACCTCGTATCTTAAATAAGGAAACTTTTCAGGAAACAAAAAAACTGTTTATTTTTTTTACCGTCGTTTTTTATGTAAAAATTTTAATGCAATTATTTAGACATGAATTATAACTATGTGCACAATTAAAAATTATATACTTATATATGTTCGTTTACGCATAAAACGAATTTTTTAAGATACGAGTTTGCTGCATTAACGATAATTTAATTTTTGAAACTTGAATTATAAGTTACTCGTTTGCTGCACTTATATGCATACAACGAAGATACTTCAAAACTATTAAATAAAAACAATATTTTGCTTAAATTCAATGTTTTATTTGTTAGAGGATATTATAAAAAAAAAAACAAGTAAAGAAGCCTAAGTTCGAGCATTAGATACTCAGCTGTATGCTTTCATTGTTTGTTTGCGTTTGATGGAAACACGGTGCACTTAATATAAAGCGAGTGCTGCATAAAGTGGGCGTAGCCACCCCCATTTTCAAAATTTTTATCAGTCATCCAACTAAGCCTATGAATATTATTCTTTGTGCAAAATTTCATTCCTTTATGACTTCTAGTTACAAAGATGTCACGTTACAAATTCCTAAAGGGTTTTCCAGAAATATCTTTGTTGAAAAGTAGGCGTGGTCATAAACCGATTTCGCTAAATTTTTGAGCATGTATTACCACAAGTTATTAAAGTGTGCAACCTGATTTTCGTCATAACATCTCAATTATTTGTAGGGTTATAGGCTCAGAAATCTCGTATATTCATGCTTCTAAAAGGAGGCGGTGCCACGCCCATTTTCCAAAATTTTTGTGTTTTTCGTTTTATATCCGCAGTTAGACTCCTGCCATAAAATTTCAATAATATATCTTTATATTTGACAAAGATATCGCTTAAAATGTTTTTATTAGGCCACTTTATAATACCCATATTTAAAAGTGGGCGTGGCCGTCAACTGATTTTTAAAAATTTTCCGTCCAAACGTTTGCCTAAGTAAGTAAATCACGCGTACCAAATTTCATCGATATATCTTGAATGGTTTCTGAGTTATGACATATAAAACTTTCAATGTTTGACACTTAATAAGTGGGCGTGGCACCGCCCATTTTCTAAAATTTTTGTGTTTTTTGTTTTTTTGTCCGTAGTTGGACTCCTGCCGCAAAATTTCAGTGATATATCTTTATAATTGACAGAGATATCGCTTAAAATGCTTTTTAGGTCACTTTACAATACACATATATAAAAGTGGGCGTGGCCGTCAACCTATTTTGACAATTTTTCCTCCAAACGTTTACCTAAGTAAGTAAATCACGCATACCAAATTTCATCGATATATCTGCTACGGTTTCCGAGTTAGGGCTTGTAAAAGTTTTACAGTAAAACTTTCAATGTTTGACCCTTAATAAGTGGGCGTGGCACCGCCCATTTTCCAAAATTTCATCAAATTTTTTCATAAGGGCCAGAGCTCAATACGTGGGTCAAATTTCATCGCTCCAGCTATATTAGTGGCTGAGATACCAAATTTCCGACTTTTTCTATATAGGAAAAGTGGGCGTGGTCATGGTCCAATTTCGCCCATTTTCAATACCAACCGTCCCAGTCTCGATACCAACTTACATTCCAAATTTAATCAAAATATCTCAATTTTTTCGCGAGTTAGAGTGTTTACAGATGAACGGACGGGGGATGACAAAACGATTAATACGCCTTTAAATATACATGTATATTAAGATAAGAGTTTGACGCAGTTAGGAAAAAAGCATTGATTGAGATACCAAGATATTTATTCCTATTTTTTTTTGCTATAGACACAATCTATTGAGATAGGAATTTGTTGCAGTTATAGAACAGAAAAATAGGAATCGTTTGATATGAAAATCTCAAAATCGCATTTTTTTAAGATACGAGGTTGAGAAAGTAAGGCATCGATATACTAAAAGTTATTAAAAAAATGTAGGTTGTCATAAAGATTCCTTGGATGCGTATGCATGTTGTTGTTATTCAATGAAAAGCATGTTGGAGTACAGGTTGGCGAAAATCCTGCGACTGAAACCGCCCAGAGGTTGCCGACTGGTAATGGGACTCCAGATCTCGCACGATGGCGAGAGGTTCCAGCTAAGATCAGGAATCAGTGCCCTGTGCCCCAGCTCTATTATAGCTTCGGCGTGGTGGAAATGGTTTCTGATCGTGGTCTGCAGGTAAACCCTCCTAATCCAAGGTGTTATGCGTCACCGTGCCTATTGGATGGTTTGCAGCCAGGAGGTTAATCCGGCTGTATTTGTACGGCGCCTCCCTGATACCGGGCCGCCTCGGGGAGTAACTATGGCCTTACCGCGGTAAGGGGCTCTGCCGTGGCTGACCGACCTTAATCCCCATATAATTATTTTGACCACGATACTTGCCTTGTCGAGTTAGTGGTCGTACGAACAAGATGAGCACAACTAATAATAATAAAAAATCGACGAAGGAGGAGGGGAAGGAAGACGGGAGTAAGGTGGGAGAATCACGACCCAGGGATCAGGAGATCATTGTCACGGATGACTCCGACCTGGATAGCGTGGAATCCCTGAACGAGGCGGCGTCAGTGAGCTCGGGGAAAGAGCGAGAACTGTTAGAGAGTCCGCAAAAGAAGGACCACGGAAAGACGCGTAACAGAGAGGGGAAGAAAGCCCTATCGCGCTACAAGGCCGCATTGAAAGTGGTGCAACGCTTAGGAGCGGTGGTAGATCCAACCGGCGAAGAAAGAAAGCGTCTGGAATGGGCCCGTGGAGAAATCGCACAGGGGCGAAAATATTTCGACAAGCAGGGTTTTGCTGCTACGAATCCTCGGTTCTGTAACATAATCGAGGAAAGAGAGGCACAGGGTGGTAAGAAGAGGCAGCGATCGGCCGAGGGGGAGAAGCCTTCGCAGAAGCGGTGGAAGGATGGTGCGTATGACAACCAGCGGCCGTCCACTTCTGCAGCTGCGAGGGCTCGCTCTGACGCGCCGTTAATGTCTACACCACTAACGAGCAGAGCAGAGAAGGAGTTAGCTACACAAGCCAGTACAGAGGCGGCAAAAGCTGTGCCAAAGGGAGCGAACGTGGAGACTCCGGCCAGCAAAGCAAGCGACATCGCGCGTCAGCACCTAACGGTGGCGCTTCTGGACAGCAGCGATCCCTATGGGCAGATAACCACCGAGAGGTGGAAAGCTGTAGAGAGGGAACTGCTCAGTGCCATGATTCGGCAAATGAAGGAGGAGCCCGGGATGCCACTGCCGTCTTTCGATTCGGCAGGATGGTTTGACGGGGTTAAACTCATCAAATGTAACGACGAGGCGACGCTATTGTGGTTAAAGGGGGTAGTTCCGAAACTCCAACGACAGGGCGAGCATGCGGCGTTTAGGGTGGTGGATAGAGCGCTGATTCCCACGATCCCGAAGGCTAAGGTGTGGATCCCGTGTGTGGTGAAGCCGGAAGATGCTCTGCAGCTCCTGCAGGGCCAAAACCGGAATATACCAACTCAGGATTGGAAGGTACTTCGCGTATCTAAGCCGACGGAGGAGGGCCAGAACTACATCCTCCTAATCAATAAGGAGGCTGAGGACCTGTTATATCCTGTATTTGGGAAGATGTCCTGGGGCGTAGGCAATGTCTACTTGCGTCTCAGAAAAAGGCATCCAAAGGACGGGAACGACAACACACTCGAAGCAGGTGAGGTTGAAAAAGACCTCGAGAGCTTAACGCTTGCGGACGGTGTGGACGATGCCGAGAAGGCGGTAAAGGGAGGAGCTGAAGCGGGGAGTAAGCAGTCCAATGCTGAAGGTCCTGCAGGCGAATCTCCAGCACAGTAAGGTGGCGACGAGCGAACTCCTCCGTACTCTAAAGGAGGGTTCGCTTGATGTGGCGCTGATCCAGGAACCATGGCTTTCGTCGGGAGGAAGGGTTTCTGGATTAAACGCGCAGGAGTACAGCGTTTACTATGCCCAGCTGGAGGGAAGGGTGAGAACCGCTGTTATGGTAAAGAAGCAACTATACTCATGCTTATTGTCTAATTTCAGTTCTGAGGACCTAACGGTCGTAGCCATTAGACGGGAGAAAGGGGAGGACTTAATCCTAGCATCCTGCTACATGGCTCACGAATCGGAGGCACCACCGAATGAATTAAAGGAATGCGTACGGAGGGTACCGAAAAACCAGTCGCTAGTGATAGGGGCTGATGCGAACGCCCACCACACTATCTGGGGCAGCAGAGACATTAATGATCGGGGTGAGTCACTTTTCACTTACATTTTACAAAGCAAACTTCATATTTTAAATAGGGGGGATATTGCAACCTACAGGGGGCCAACCTCTAGCAACGTCCTTGATATTACGCTATGCACAGAACCAGGTGTAGATGTGTCCGAGTGGAGGGTACTTGACAGACCTTCCTTCTCCGACCACGCCTACATAGGGTTTAACATTTCCATGAAGAGGGCAGAGAAGATCCAAAGCTTCCGGAACCCTAGGGCAACAAACTGGGATAGATTCAAGTCACTGGTGGGAAAGAAGCTTCGGCAACCCGAAGATATTATCAATATAGAGGACTTGGAGAAATCCAATAATGTCTTAACAAACACCTTAATTTATGCTTACAAAAAGGCCTGCCCACTTAGGAGATTCAGAGGTAAAACGAAACCACCATGGTGGAGTACAGAGCTCGGAGCCCTTAGAAGGCAGGCCAGAGAGCTTTTTAAGCTGGCAAAAGTCGCCGATTGCGATGAATGCTGGAATGAATACAGGGATGTGTTGAGAATCTATAAGAGGGAAATCTGTAGAGCCAAAAGAGTTGGGTGGAAGAGGTTTTGTGAAGAAATCGAAAGCTCCACAGAGACTGCAAGGTTAAGGAAAGTTCTATCTAGGAACCCGACAGTCCAAGGGCTGATTATGAGGGAAGATGGAGGGTGGACACACAACTGTGAGGAATCCCTTAATGCCCTTTTCGATGTCCATTTTCCGGTGGGCGAAGTGGAATCAAGCTCGAATTACGTAGCAAACAATATACCCATTGAGGAGCGGTTCGTTCCGGGACTGATTACGAAATCCAAAATTATATGGGCGGTGAACTCCTTTTCTAAGTTTAAATCGCCCGGAACCGATGGTATAATCCCTGCGATGCTTCAACTAGCAGGGGACAAAGTGGTGGACTGGCTTGGCCCTATTTTTGAGGGATGCATTAGGCTGAACTATGTGCCTAGGTCATGGAGAACCGCTCGCGTGGTATTTATACCAAAAGCGGGCAAGGTTAGCCATATGTATGCGAAGGATTATAGACCGATAAGCCTAACATCGTTTCTGCTTAAAACATTTGAGAGGTTGATCGACACCTTTATCAGAGAAAATATGGACGGCAGTTGCATGTCCAAAAATCAACACGCATACACCAGAGGTAGATCGGTAGATACTGCTTTGCATAGGGTGGTAATAAATATCGAAAAGAGTCTCGAGTGTAGAGAATTTGCTTTAGGTGTCTTCTTAGACATTACGGGGGCATTCAACAACGTCTCAAAACATGCCATAGTAGGCGGTCTTCAACTTATTGGGACAAACCCTGTGCTTTTGTCCTGGATTAACTGCATGCTAAGCTATAGGGAAGTTCAGTCCCAATGGGGTCTACATGAGGCCACAATAACGGTAAACAGGGGCACGCCGCAGGGGGGTGTTTTATCGCCATTGCTGTGGACGCTAGTCATCAACAAACTGCTCAGGCAGCTTGAGGAGGGACCGGCAAAGCTGACGGCATATGCGGACGATGTCTCGGTAATAATAAGAGGCAGATGCCTGACAACAATTAGTAGTCTTATGAGCCAGACGCTCGCGAGAATAAATACCTGGGCCAATGAGGTCGGGCTGACTGTTAATGCGGGAAAAACGGACTTGGTTTTATTCACCAGGCGTTATAAGATACCAGATTGGGTTAAGCCCACGTTAGGCGGGGAGACACTGCAACCCAAAGGTAGCACAAAGTACCTAGGTGTCATACTGGACAGCAAACTGATGTGGAAGCTCAATGTGGAGGAGAGGGCCAGAAAAGCCTCTGCCGCCCTATATGCATGTAAAAGGATGCTGGGCTGCAAATGGGGTCTCTCCCCCTCCCTGACACATTGGATTTTCACGGCAGTTGTTAAGCCGATCTTATTCTACGGAATTCTTGTATGGTGGACAGCCACTCAGAAATCAACTTATGTAAAGGTGCTGGAGAGAGTGTGTAGGCTATCCATGATAGGCATAACGGGGGCCTTAAGAACCACTCCAACTGCTGCACTAGGTGCTATTTTAACCATGCCACCTGTACATCTAGCGGCAAGGAACATAGCGTTAACAACTGCAACGAGACTTATGGCCACGGGGCAGCTTGAGTGCAGGCATAGGGGACACAGTAGTATAGCGCCGTCGTCAGGCGAGCAGACTGACTACATTGTTCCGTGCCTGCGCTTCGATAAGTTTCTTGAGGCCACAATAGAGGCGGAAGGCTGGCGTAAGGGAGTAGACATGAAGGAAAGCGCTATACATGTGTATACAGATGGGTCTAAGACATCAGAAGGAGTAGGGGCTGCGGTCTACTGCAGTGAACTGAATATCAGTATCAGCATTAGGCTGCCAGATCACTGTAGTGTCTTTCAGGCGGAGGTATTAGCGGTAAAGAGGGCAGCAGAAATGTTAGTCTGTAATCCCTTACGAAGGGGACGTATCAACTTATATATAGATAGTCAGGCGGCTATTAAGTCGATACTGTCGCATAGCACCTCATCTAGGTGTGTAGAGGACTGTAAAGAGGCCTTGAGGGTAATGTGTAGGGATAATAATGTCCATCTGTACTGGATCCCAGGCCACAAGGGGATATACGGCAATGAGAAGGCTGATGAGCTAGCAAAGAAGGGAGCAGGTCTCGGAGCGGAACACTCTTTGGACGTCCCGATTCCACTCAGTGAAATTAAACATAGGAACTATAGGTATATGATGGACCAGGCTGATAAGGCGTGGAAACAATCGCATGGCTGTAGAGTGTCCAAAATTATGTGTAAGTCGCTCGATCCGAAACTAACGAAATGGTTGCTTTCCCTGAAAAGGGAAGAATGCAGACTTATAATCGGGGTCCTCACAGGACACTGTCTTTTAGCATCACATGCGTTCAAAATGGGACTGGTTGATGAAAGTGAATGCAGAGGATGCGGACTGCAGGAGGAGACAGTGGAGCACGTTCTATGCTCCTGTCCTGCGTTTTCTAGGCTAAGACTTCGGCTACTAGGGAAAGCCTTCTTCAATGATATTAAACATGTATCCACAGTAGAGGTTAAGAAACTCTTGGCATTTGCCAAAGGGACGGGAATGTTCTTCAGTTTGAGTCCGGGCTTCGAAGTATAGGTGTTCATGTTCAATGAACTTTCTGGTAACACTACGGACTTATCTAGTCTATGTGAGGCTATTAGTGGCCAGCCAGTATAACCTAACCTAACCATGTTGGAGTACAGAACATTTATACATAAATGAAATTTTATTAGCGCCACTAACGTTATAATGGCAACAAGTTACTTTTTGGTAGCAGCAAATTGGCAATAAACGAGAATAAAGGAAGTGCCGGCATTACAAAATTTGGGCTTGAGAACGCATGGCTGCACGTTTTGTGACAATGTTTGTTTGTATGGCTGCTAAGTAACTACATACGTATTCTAATATTAAAGAAATAAAATTCTAATATTCGAAACATTAGTAGCGCTCAGACATGTCATGTTCATTCATTTGTTTCGTCTGCTCTTCGTTCACTTACAAATATTGCATCAAATTTGAATATGCATAACAAATTAGGTCATCTTTAAATGTAAATTGGTTATAAATATCTGTTGCAACTTCCTTTCGTTGTTAGTTTTTTTTTTTTTTTAAATGCAGCAACCAATTAAAAATGTATTTATTTAAAAATCAAAAGACACTGAGACGATGATTACTTGCTTACATAACCAATTGGTGGTGGCTAAGCTTTTTGGCTTAACAAACAGACAAGATTTACTTACAAGAAAAAAAGAGGTCAAATTTATTTTGTGCTATAGTGCATATGAATGCATAAATTTGTTGTTGTAATTTAAAAAAATAAAAAAATAAAAATATAAAATTACAGTGACACTGCTAATGCGCTGTTTGCCTGCCTGACTGCCGACGCTCATGTGAAGCACAATTTCAGTGCAAATGCAAAACTGCACTTGCTTTAACTGTGCAGCACAAAATAGCAATAAAGTCAACAGAAACAACAACAACAGCAATAAAAACATCTAAATCCAAAATATTATCTGCTCATCTATGAAGTGTCAGAAATTAACAGGTAATTCGTAAAAAATTGTTACCACGACTGCATGTGGCGCGCGCACACAGCGACAGTGAGCAGCGGCAGCGCCAACCACAAGCCAACGACCAGCAACACTAGCAGCCGGCAGCAACACACAAACGTGGTGTGTTTGTTGTTGTTGGTGGTAGAAACGCATATGTAAATATGTTTTTTAATAAATAAATATGTACACACAGTTTTATATGCCCTCCAAAAAGTGATATAAGGATAAGACAGTTATGAAATGCTTCTCAAATAGAGAGATAGGAAATTGAGTTCTATGAGCAAGCATGGCCAAAATGAGCACTATGTGCTGTCAGCGTAAAAAATTGTGTATTTACTTATGCCTGGTTTTCACTAGGTCATATATGACGTCAAATATTGTCAAACAAATGAAAACGGGTTGGCATATTGTGTCAAATGCGTTTGCAGTCAGTTTTGACCACTCGCTGTCATATAAAATGACAGCCATATGAAAACACTCAAATTGTAGTTTGCCAGCGCATTGGGCAACATTTGACACACAAAATTCATTTGCCAGCGTGTTGGCAAACTTGTTTCGTTTGTCAAGCTCACAGCTGATTCGCAGGGCCACGGAGCGTGTCAAGGAGCGAAGAGCTAAGGAGCTATGGCTTTTTCACGGAGCGGAGCTGGAGCTCAAATTACAGGTAGAAGCTGGAAGTGGAGTTAAAAATCACTAGCTCTTTATATATCTATATCTGTGGCCACAAGCAATAACCGCTTAAGTCGACTTAAGAAGATTTTGAGTTACATATACCACATTATACCACATTATTCTCCTTTTAAAACTCTATATTTCTGTAAAAACCCCATTCTTATAACTTAATTCAATAAAAAGATATAAATAAAAACATGTAGGTATATTAGGTATATTAAACTTGCTATAACAGCCAAGGTAGATTTATATACTTAATGAAATTTCTGCATGATATTTTGTTTTATTTACAAAATTTGATCGTAACATTGTAAATGGCTCACTGATTTTGCGTCCATGGTTTTTAATCGATTTTTTCTGATTTGTTAAGAAAAGCCTTCGAATAAAAATATAAAAATAAGATTTTCTTTGCACTGCCATAAGCACTCAGATATAAAAAAATTTTATATGTACATATGTGCCTATGATTCATATTTTATGTGCAGAGCAAAGGCACTTTGTATTACAGCTCCCGAGAACTGCCGTAATAAATCGAAATATACAATAACAAAAGTGTAATGAAAAAAAAATTCAAAATATGAAAGCACTGTAAAAAATTTGTTTTCAAATAATTTTCATATAAAAAATAAAAATAAAAATTTGTATGTATGTGATACTACCATTTGAAAATAAATTCTAAAATAATAGTGGTCTTCATCTAAAGTGATAAAGTAATAAATTTTTAAAGTTTATCAGTTTATCCGCATTTTTACATGAAACCACCTTGGTAAATAATTGTTTAAACTCTTGTCAGTGTCAACTTGATTAATAAATAAAAAAAAACCCAATAAAATAAACAAAAAAAAAATGCCGAAGGAAACCACAATTTCTTCTTTTAAATTGAAAAAGTAAAACTGACAATGTGTCGCAACAAAATCGTTCGGTAAAGTGATAAACTTTGCTTAAATATATTTTCATACAAATTTTGACAGATAATTTATTACAATTAATATTTTATCACTTTACCGCATTTACCAGCAGTTTACCACTTTAGATGAAGACCCTTAATATTTTATTGGAATTCATAAAAAAATCTAAATGAGCAAAAAATGTTTCAATGCATATAAAAATTTTGTAGATGTATTGAGCTTTGTACTTTCAATACGAGAGCGTTTAGCAGGCCTGCTATAGAGAATAAAGGTAGGTTTAAAACCGAAGATGGTTTTAAAGCGACCCTAGATTATGCCAAATAGTTCGAGTTTACCTTTATCTCAGGTAAGCGTTGAGCGTCTCTTTTCATCATTAAAAATTGTCGTATCTGATTTAAAACAGTCTTGTCGATTTGAAGCGGAGCCAATATATAAAAAATCGGAGCGAGAACGGAGCCCTATGCAAAAAAAGGATGGGAGCTATTGCCTATATGACACTACGTTTTTTTCTTGTTTTTTTTTGGTGTGGAAAATCCACCGAAAGTCAAAATACAAAAACAATTCTTCTGTAGGTTGAAAAGAGACAAAAACTCCCTCAAAAACAATTTGATTGCCATTCAAACTAAATGAAAATAATATTTATTTCAAGAATTAATTTTTTTGGAAATTTGAATTTAAATTACTGCAATAAAAGTTATGAAACTCAGATGGCAGAGTAGCTGTGTATTCCATGTTATAAAGAGAAGCCAGTGCGCAGTATACTTTTTCTTCCGGACATCTTCTTTCCCCTTACGGCCAAAGCAGAAGCTTACAAGAGGCAAATTTAAAATTTGTATTTCCATATATTTTTTATTTTATATATAATTTATTTTATAGTTGTTAACTTAAAACAATTGTCAGAAAAACCTGTCTAGATGGTATTTTGTTGGTATTTCGTTTGGTTTTTTCAATATAGCTTGCTCGCTTGCACCAACGCAAAACTGTATTTGACCATCTCCTTCACTCCAAAAAACCTTGTAGAATACCGGAAAAAAAACGTAGTGTCATATGCGCATAAGAGCAGCAAAAAATTTTGGAAGCGGAGCAAACGAAAAAATCCTTTGCACCGGGGCCCTGGTTTGTCGAGCGCACAGCTGATTGTGATTGTGCGAGTATTATAAATTTATTTACTTATTTTGTTAATAGTATTTTAATATCAGAAAATGGAAGAGTTATTAGTAAACGATTTCCAAGTTTTTGTGCAACCTAGAAATAGCACCACCACAAGAAAACCACGGGTGAGAAAACTGACCTTGCTGCCCGGCTGTCAAAAGCTTTTACTTCACGTTTGACAGCGGAGATGAAAACGGACTGTCAATCAACTGACACCAAAATTTGACGGCAATCTTTGACCCACACTGCTCTATCGACTTCATGTCAGTTTTTGAAACCTAATGAAAACACATTTGACTCAAAATGACATATTGTCATCTAGGACAGTGATTTGACGT
This sequence comes from Urophora cardui, assembly GCA_960531455.1. NCBI lineage: Eukaryota > Metazoa > Arthropoda > Insecta > Diptera > Tephritidae > Urophora > Urophora cardui. The sequence continues at coordinate 18,701,010 of OY482674.1, forward strand.
CAGTGAATTTGACCTAATGAAAACCAGGCTTTATACATTGGTATTCGCCAAAAAAATATTCAGTGTACTGTCAATGGGCATGCAAGCAAGTGGTTGGTTAAATAGTGCTTGTCTTCTTCCGATACATGCCCATGACCGTATATCTATGGATATTAATACTTTAGCCCGAGTTGAATCAAGTTTTGTAATAATAAATAAGCCGCAACGCTTAATTTGCGCAAAAATTTCAATTCTGCAGCTAAACAAAAAGCGTCATTTTATAATCTTATATTATAAATGTGAAATGGAAATTGTGTTTAAACTCAATTGGCGAGAAAACCGCTGAACGGATCCTCACGGAACTTTGCACACCTAGGTATTTTCACCCGGTAATTGCTATAGGCAATGTGGCAATGTGGCCGCTGTGGTGCAGTGGGTATAGTGCTCGCCTGCTATGCCAGAGGTCTCGGGTTCAAACCACGGTCCGAGCAAAACACCCAAACAATTTTTCTAATTAGTAAAAATCCAATTATTGCATTTTTTAAGAGCAGCGGTCACCTCTCGGCAGTGAGTGGCATACCCTCCGAGAGTATTTCTGCCATGGAAAAGCTTCTCACAAAAAATGCATTCGCCGTTCGGAGCCGGCATAAAACTGTAGGTCCACCCAATTAGTAGGAAAAACAAAAAAGGAGCACACCTCGAATTGGGAGAGAAGCTCGGCCATAAAACTCGTCAGAGTTATAATAGCGCCATTGTATTATTATAATTGCTATAGGCATATTTTTAATCTGATTAAAAGTCAGGGATGGGCACCTCCCATACAAAATTTTCCTTTTTTTTCGTAATATCTTGAAATATTTGTACTAGAATAATGAAAATTTTTGTGAAGGAATAATACAAAAATATATACTCAACGGATAAACAATTTAGGTCTTGGTAAAGCAGGGATGGGCACTCTCCTCCCATATAAACTGAAATTTTCACATCGAATATCTCTGGAAATATTTGTAGTAGGGTACTGAAAACTGGTGTGAGGGCATGTGAGATAACTATGTATTAAACGGGTAAAAACGCTAGGTCTTGGTAAAGCAGGGATGGGCACCTCCCATACAAACTGAAACTTTCACAGCGAATATCTGTGGAAATGTTTGTAGTAGGGTACTGAAAACTGATGTGAGGGCATGTGAGATAACTATGTATTAAACGGGTAAAAACGCTAGGTCTTGGTAAAGCAGGGATGGGCACCTCCCATACAAACTGAAATTTTCACATCGAATATCTCTGGAAATATTTGTAGTAGGGTACTAAAAAATGGTGTGAGGGCATGTGAGATAACTATGTATTAAACGGGTAAAAACGCTAGGTCTTGGTAAAGCAGGGATGGGCACCTCCCATACAAACTGAAACTTTCACAGCGAATATCTGTGGAAATGTTTGTAGTAGGGTACTGAAAACTGGTGTGAGGGCATGTGAGATAACTATATATTAAACGGGAAAAACACTAGGTCTTGGTAAAGCAGGGATGGGCACCTCCCATACAAACTGAAACTTTCACAGCGAATATCTCTGGAAATGTTTGTAGTAGGGTACTGAAAACTGGTGTGAGGGCATGTGAGATAACTATGTATTAAACGGGTAAAAACGCTAGGTCTTGGTAAAGCAGGGATGGGCACCTCCCATACAGACTGAAATTTTTGCAGCCAAAATCTCTTGAAATATTTATAGTAGGGTACTGAAAATTGGTGTTGGGCATATGAGATAATTACGTACTAAACGGACAAAAAAAAAAATAAGAAAACTATCTTTGACGTCAAGAATGATATTTTTCTATGTAACTTTTTTGGACTAACTCAATATGCTAATATTTTTAAAAGCACGTGGTGTGAAACCCGCGGGTAACCTCTAGTATCTCATATAAACCTTATTACAAGTAATTTCAACACTATATCTGTGGCAATTTGCAATAATCGCTTAAGTCGAAAAATATGATTTCGAGATAAAATGATTTTAATATTCGAAGGCGTTTCTTAGAAAATCATAAAAGTCGATTAAAAACCATGGACACAAAATCAGTGAGCCATTCACAATGTTGCGATCAAATTTTGTAAATAAAACAAAAAGTCATGAAGAAATTTGATTAAGTATATACATCTACTTTGGCTGTTATAGCAAGTTTAATATACCTCTTTTGTAAGTTATGCCTAAATGTTTTTATTTATATCTTTGGATTGAATTAATTTATAAGCATGGGGGTTTTAAAGAAATATAGAGTTTTAAAAGGAGAATAACGTGGTATATATAACTCGAAATCTTCCTAAGTCGACTTAAGCGGTTATTGCTTGTGACCACAGATATAATCCTTTATTATGATGAATGAAAAAGCCTTATTTCCTATTGGCGAAATAACCTTATTATTAGTTAAGTAAACACCACGTAAGCCCTTATTATAAGAAATTATCTAAGCCTTGTTTCCAATAGCGAATGAGCCTTGGCAATAAGGTCTCCTCTCAAAAGAGAGAGAGAGAGAGAGAGAGAGAGAGAGAGTAGTTCTTATGGTCTTAGGACAATAAGCCTTCTTATAAGCCTTTGTTCATACAATTAATGTTAATTAGAAATTTCAGACTTTATTTTATATGCCTTATCATAATGGAAAATAAGACGTAGATTTTTTGGAGGGTGTGCATGTGTGTTAGTATGAATTTCGCATGTTACCAGCATGCAACTCACATCCGTGAAATTCAACAACCCATGCTTGTGGCTGCTTTTTGTGGGCTTTGCTCTATTATTTTATACTGTTCTAATGTTATACTGTTATGCTGTTATACTGTTATACTGTTATACTGTTATACTGTTTTACTCTTATACTGTTATGCTGTTATACTATTATACAGACTTGGGCATTATTCGAATAAATTTTTATTTAGATAGTTATTTGAATAAAAATTTATTTTTCAAATTTTATTCGGATAAATTCCCTACGAATAATTATTCTGAGGTTTATTCGTTATTTCAAATAGTAAATAAAAACTTAGGGTACAACAAAAAAAAAAAACTGAGTAATAGTAAAAAAAAAAAATTTGTTTATTTTTTTTTCTTTGTATGTTTGTTTGTTTTTACATATGTAAATGAAAATTATCTATTATTCGAATAATTTGGTTTCTGAATAAACAAAATTATTTATTATTCAAATAAAGATAAAAAAAATTTATTCATCTATTATTCTTTATGCGAATAAATTTTTCCCAACTCTGCTGTTATACTGTTATACTGTTATACTGTTATACTGTTATAACTGTTATCCTATTATGCCGTTATACTGGTATACTGTTATACTATTATACTGTTATACTGTTATAACTGTTGTCCTATTATTACGTTATACTGTTATACTGTTGTACTGTTATACTATTATACTGTTATATTGTTATACTGTTATACTATTATACTGTTATATTGTTATACTGTTATACTCTTACACTGTTATACTGTTATGCGGTAATAATGCTATGTAATTTTATAGAATTTCATACATTTTAATGCACATACATACACACTACATACCAGAACCCTTCTTCACATTTATGTAGACCGCTGACAGCCACCGTTTACCCTGACCGTAAGGGTTCACAAGAATTTGCTCTTGTAAATTTTTAATTACTTTGTCAACCTTTTCGCCTAGTACACACATACATACACATAATATATATATGTATGTATGTATATAGAGCCTTGTCGCGTTACTATTTCGCTGTTGCCGCTGAAGCCATTTTATTCCTTTTTAAATTTAGCCGCTGTTCCATTTGAAGATTCCGTTCAGTGTCGCCCCATAACAGTGACCCTTAGCTGTTCTTCTTACTACCGTAGCCAAATGCTTAAATAATTGTATTTGTGTATATAGGTATGTGTTTTTTTTATTTGTGTTTTTGTTTTTGTGGTCACCTAGTTGTAGAAAACGCTTTTGGTAGCAAAAAATGTTGAAATGCACTCAACTGACTTGTTTTTTATGTACATAAATATGTGTTTGTTTACTAAGGAATTGGTTTTGCATGTCAGAAATATGTATGAATTTCTTTGGACCAGAGCTGCATTAACCCATTTGTGTAGCATTAAAAAAGCACCGTTACATGGATTGGTTATTAAATTTGAGCAACAAATATGTTACTTCTTGCTGATGTCGTTGCGGAAGGAATTTCAAGGAATTTTAATGTGTTTGGTAATGATGTAAAATATAAAATAAAATGAAATTAATTTAAATTAATTATTTATTTATTTGTGGCGTATGTAAGTACTATAAGTGAGAAGTTACTTAAAAGCAGCAAGCAATGTACATTTTTGAGCGCGGACTAAAGTCAACTTGAGATGCCAGTGTGTGACTTTTGAGTGTTTAACAGCAATAGCATGCACTCTAAAAACTGCGTGTAAATATGCTACCAAAATATATGTAATTTTTAGTTGAAAATTACATTTTTTTCGTAGATTTACACTACAAGTGTGTAATTTACAGTTCTAAACGAAATTTTACGCACTTTTCAGCAAAAGTGAGCATATCATGCGATTTTACACGCATTTTGGATTAAAATTGCATACAGAAATTGTAATTTCAAATCTCGTGCGCGAAATTACAATTGAGTCGGGTAAAATTACATAGTAAATTGGTAATTTTGTTTAACTTATATGCGAAATTACAATTTATTACTCGATTGGTGTTTAGATTTAAAGTTTGTTTGTGTAGGCTTTACACTTTTATTGTTTAAATATAAACAGCTTATCTGTTGAATTTTTCAGTGTGCAATTTTGCGCATAATAAGGTAGGAAAAAAGTAACCTACCTTTTTGTATGCAAAATTACACGAAAATTTCTAAGAGTGTGAAAAGGGTTAATGATAGTAAAATTTTACGGGCAGTAATTTCGTAGAACATATTAACCATCTAGCTCATCTACAAAAGGGTGATTTTGGCACTCATTTCAAAAAAGTCTTTGTGACCTATCATTTGAGTTAAATTAGCGAAAAAGGGTTAATATTAAAAACAGAGAAATATATTTTTAAGGACCATATAGTAAAATTTTATGCGCAATAATTTTTATAGAACATATTAACCCTCTAGCTCATCTACAAAAGGGTGGGTTTGACCCACATTTCAGGATAGTCTTATTAAAGTAGGATTTGGGTATACATAAATTAGCGAAAAAGGGTTAAAATTTTATTCAGAGCAAAATTTTGAGTTACGGTGCTTACCGTAGAATTTTATGCACAATAATTTGTAGAACATTTTAACGCTCTAGCTCATATAGAAAATGGCGAATTTGACTCACTTTTTGGAGCAGTCTTAAAAATAGCATTTCGGTGGCTGTTAGAGGCTTAACATGTTCTACAAAATTATTCGCCGACGAAGTTCACTAAGGATACTCTCAGATGAAACGTTTGTACGAGGCACATAAGAGTCCATAGAACGGAAAAAATCAAAATAAAACTGCACCTTCAAAATATCTGGATGAAGTTTGTTGATTGTTGAACGAGACTAAGGAGTGAGCTATAGTGCCATCAATTAATTGTAGGGCATATAGTGACAAGTTTCCTGAACCCAAATCTAGTACATATATACATATGCACACTATAGCTGTTTACATCATCATGCAGCTATTGCTCTGTGGCATATTTAGCGCTGCGGCACTTGCTTTCCCGCGAAAAAAGCACAAAATTATAGTAAAAAAAAACTGTAGCATTGCATTGATAAATTTCGAATACCGTTATAGCGCATTTTTGAACGCCTACCGCCGCTACTTCTCCACTTGCATTTCGGTAATTTTCATCTGCTTCACTTTTCGGCACTTCATTCCGCCATAAACGCCCTGCCATTTGTTTGCCTCACTTAAGGCGCGATTTTTTTTTGCTTTTTGGCGTTTTTGGTTGTGACTTTTGTATGTTTACGTGTTTGTATGCATGCTTGTATGTGTGTGTGTGTATGCGTGTGTTGGCGTGCATTTACGCTGGAATTTGAATTTCACACATGAAAATTTTTTGTTGTACTTTGTTGTTGTTCTCTTTGTTGTTTTTGATTGTTTTTTGGTATTGTGCCGCATCACGCCACCACGTTGCCAATCAAGTCAAATAAATGAAGAGTAAATAATGTTGAAGGTGCTGCAACGGCGACTTGGCGTGGATGCAAGGAGGGGAGCATTGGCGCACTCAAGATGGGGGGGTAACATTCCCCCCCCCCCAAATTTGACAACACCATACAAAAAATAATTTTATAAAAGATGGTACATGTACAAATATTTGTGTAAATACATGTTGTAAAATCTATGAATATTTGTGGATGTACATTGCCAATGTTTGTCAACAAATACTGATAATGTTTATAAACAAGCAGTGTGGAGACATTTCCCTAAAAGTATGCTGTGGATATTAGCTGAGGTTTGTTATACTCAGCGGTACTAGTACACAGAGTATTATAGTTTTAATCACATAACGGTGGATTGTAACAGAACGAAATAATCGAGATAGATATAGACTTATATATATCAAAATGATCAGGGTGAAAAGAGAAATCGATTGAGCCATGTCCGTCCGTCCGTCCGTCCGTCTGTAAACACTCTAACTCGCGCAAAAATTGAGATATTTTGATGAAATTTGGAATGCAAGTTGGTATCGAGACTAGGACGGTTGGTATTGAAATGGGCGTAATTTACTTACTTAGGAAAATTTTTGGGTGAAAAATTGCCAAAATCGGTTAACGACCATGCCCAAATTTATATATGGGAACTCTTAAGGAGCCTAATAAAAACATTTTAAGCGATATCTTTGTCAAATATAAAGATATGTCATTGAAATTTTGTGTCATGAGTCCAACTATAGACATAAAACAAAAAGTAGAAAAATGTTGGAAAATGGGCGTGGCACCGCCTCTTTTCAGACAAAGGAATCTACGAGATTTCGGAACCCATATCTACAAATAATTGAGATGTTATGAAGAAACTTGGTTTATACACTTTAATAACTTGTGGTAATACATGCTCAAAAATTTAGCGAAATCGGTTTATTACCACGCCTACTTTTTAACAAAGATATTTCTGGAAACCCCGTTGGGAATTTGTAACGTGACATCTTTGTAATTAGAGGTCATAAAGGGTTGCAAATTTGCACTAACAATAATATTTATATGCTTAGTTGGATGATTGATAAAAATTTTGAAAATAGGCGTGCCTGCGCCCACTTTATGCGGCACTCGATTCATATAAAATACACCCTAATCGAACAAACGCAAACAAGCAATAAAAGTATACAGCTGAGTATCTAAAGTTCGATTCCACTCGAACTTAGGCTTCCTTACTTGTGAGTTTTAGTTTAAATACAGAGAAAAAGCAATGAATTGAGATTTAAAAGATGCATTTGTTTAATGTGTGCATACGTAGGTCCACTCCCCAAACATACATAAATTTAAGTAAAAATTGTCTGGACGAGTTATAAGTATTTTTTTTTTAATTTTCCGTTTGATATTGAAAACCCCCCCCAAAATATTTTTCTGTGTGCGCCACTGGAGGGGAGCAGGGTAACGTAGCAGAAGTTGGGCATGAAAGGAGTGGAGGAATTGTGTTGATGTTGCAATCAACAGTGCAATCGCGATTTCAAAGTTCCAATGTCTTCTTTTTTGTTGCCTTTTTTGTTTTTTGCTCTTTATGTGTTAGTTGTTGTTGTTGTTGTTTTTTCATGTTTCGTAGTCCTTGTGCTGCCGCGCGCTTTTGTTGGATTGTTTTTTATACTCAGCTGTACTAGTACACAGATTATTATAGTTTTAATCACATAACGGTGGATTGTAACAGAGTGAAATAATCGAGATAGATATAGACTTATATATATCAAAATGATCAGGGTGAAAAGAGAAATCGATTGAGCCATGTCCGTCCGTCCGTCCGTCCGTCCGTCTGTCCGTCCGTCTCTAAACACTCTAACTCGCGCAAAAATAGAGATATTTTGATGAAATTTGAAATGCAAGTTGGTATCGAGACTGGGACGGTTGGTATTGAAAATGGGCGAAATCAGACCATGACCACGCCCACTTTTCCTATATAGAAAATATCGGAAATTTGGTATCTCAGTCACTAATATAGCTGGAGCGATGAAATTTTACCCACGTGTTGAGCTCAGGCCCCTAGGAAAAAATTTGATGACATTTTGGAAAATGGGCGGTGCCACGCCCACTTATTAAGGGTCAAACCTTGAAAGTTTTATATGTCATAACTCAGAAACCATTGAAGATATATCGACAAAATTTGGTACGCGTGATATACTTAGTCAAATATTTGGACGAAAAATTTCCGAAATCGGTTGAGGGCCACGCCCACTTTTATATATGGGTCTTATAAAGTGACCTAATAAAAACATTTTAAGCGATATCTCTGTCAAATATAAAGATATATCATTGAAATTTTATAGCAGGAGTCCAACTGCGGACATAAAACGAAAAACACAAAAATTTTGGAAAATGGGCATGGCACCGCCTCCTTTTAGAAGCAGGAATATACGAGATTTCTGAGCCCATAACTCGACAAATGATTTATATATAATGACTAAACTTGGTGTGTACACTTTTATTACTTGTGGTAATACATGTTGAAAATTTTAGCGAAATCGGTTGACGACCACGCCCACTTTTATATATGGGAACTATAAAGTGACCTAATAAAACATTTTAAGCGATATCTTTGTCAAATGTAAAGATAATTCATTGAAATTTTGTGGTATGATTTCTACAATAGACCGGAAACAACAAATAGAAAAATTTTGGAAAATGGGCGTGGCACCGCCTCTTTTTACACAAAGGGATATACGAGATTTCTTAGCCTATAACTCGACAAATAATTGAGATATTATGACGAAACTTGGTTTATACACTTTTATAATATGTGTTAATAGCCACGCAAAAATTTATTGAAATCGGTTTATGACCACGCCTACTTTTTAAGAAAGATATATCTGGAACACTCTTTGGGAATTTGTGACGTGACATCTTTATGACTAGAAGTCATAAAGAATGAAATTTTGCACAAATAATAATATTCATATGCTTAGTTGGATGACTGATAAAAATTTAGAAAATGGGCGTGGCTACGCCCACTTTATGCAGCACTCGATTTATATAAAGTACCTACACCGTGTTTCCATCAAACGCAAACAAACAATGAAAGCATACAGCTGAGTATCTAGTGTTCGATTCCACTCGAACTTAGGCTTCCTTACTTGTTGTTGCTGATTTTGTAGTACTACTTGCCTCTTGCTTTCAGTTCCTTTATTATTGTCAATGTTTGCTGAGCTTTTTTGTGTTGTTTGTGTTTTTTTTTCGTACTCGTGTAGTATTTTTTAACTTTCAAACATGCAGCGCCAAACTGGTTGGGTTGTTTGTGTTGCCACAGTAAATTTTTTTCGTTTTCAATGTTGTTGTTGTTGTTGTTTTGCTAACTGCTGGTGCTTGTATTTGTATTTGTATTTGTTGTTGTTGTTGTTTTTGTTGGATTTGCTGTCTTTTTTTTTGTATTTTCTGATGTTTTTGTTGTATTTTCTGCTGTTTTTGTTGTATTTTTTGCTGGTTTTGTTGTATTTTCTGTTCCTTTTTGTTGTTGTTTGTCTTTCATTTCGACTATGTTGTTTCGTTTCAACCAAATGGGCATGCCGTTCCGCGTCTTCGAAGACAAGCACATGTGTCAGTATGTTTGTTTGTATGTTTGGAGCCTCCCACCAAAAAATCTACGACTGTTTTATGGTTTATTTAAGATGATGATTGGGCATTCTAAAATAATGCCAAAAATTTCTAAGGGACATAAGTTGTATGAAAAAAGGCTTATAATAAGGCTTATTTTCCTGTGTTGATGTCATCAGGTCATAAGGACTATTCTCTCTCTCTTTCTCTCTGAGAGGTAACCATGGAAAATAAGGCTTAGATAATTCCTTATAATCAGCGCTTAGGTGATGTTTAAATACCTTATAATAGGGTTTATGCGCCATGGGAAATAAGGCTTACCTCATTCCTTTATTTAATATTAAAGAAATATATTCCGCTCGAGCAGCGTAGCTTATTTAGTCCTCATTCCTTAAAATTTTTTGGAGGGATCTTATTGCATAAAAATGGAGCACAGCAAAGCCCGAATTACAGAAGGAATCAGCAGCAGCAGCAGCAATACCAATAGGCACAACAATTGTAGGGTCGCGTGGAATCAACAGACAGCCACTGTGTGTCGGTAATGCCTTAAAAAAACAACAAAAACAACAGAAAGAAGAGACACAGTAACAAAAACAACGGCAAGAACAAAAACAACAACAAAAAAGTAAAAGAACACAAGAAGAAGAACAGAAGCGGTTAAAATGTCGCTTAAAAGCGAACATAAGATACTCAAATGGGGATTTCAGAAAAAAAGAATGACGAAGAAGTGTTGCTCTAGCTACTTTTTAAAGGGAGAGAAGTGAAGAAGGATTTGTTCATCTAAAAAACAAAAGCTTTCAACTTAGAAGAAGTTCGTAAAGAGGTCCCTGCAAAAATGTGATCAGATCGTCAGGATAAAGTCGCTTACCTTTAGAATTGTGATGCCCTCGAGGTAAGGGACCCAAGTGGTGTGAAATCGAGGCAGAAACTTTAAGCACAACCGTTATGTTTACAAAACTCCAACACTTTATCTATCTACTACATATGAATGTACATACCCACAACTGTGTATAAAAACAACACCCAGTGTGTGTTCGCGCGTCGCCAATGCCAATAGCAGAAGCTACCTTCCGCGTCTATTGTGTTGAAAATTGGCGTTCTTTTGTTATTGCTATTTTGTTGTTGTTGTTGCGCAGCAATTGTTGCAAAATTTCAATCTGAAATTCAGTAACAGCAGCCGAGAATGATTACTTCTTCGTTTTCTACTTTTTTTGGGGAATAATTTTGTGCTTCTAAGTATTTACGGCGAATTCGTATGCCAAGAATTGGCTAATTCATTGGATTTAGAGCGCGGGAAGTTGGGGCATCAACACGTCCAAATTATAGATCGTTGCCATAGCAAAGGTGGTGGAATACTTTGTTTTAAATTTGGGATGCCTTTTTATTTTTATTTTTGTTTTAATAATAAAAGTATTTACAGAGGGCGCAAGTTCGATTTTTAGCAGAAGTAAAAGTAACCTGATGAGTCCTAGAGGGATCTAAGTTGAAACAGCCATGCTTTAAAAAAAAAAAACAAATTTCTAGTTTCTAAAAAAATAAAAAATAAAAATATAACCTGTGCCTGTGCTGGTTAAATAAAATAAAATAAGTTCTTTACGGTTAGTTTAAAATACAAAAAATAGTTTGTCATGGAAGCAGGGAAGCATTTTTTCTTTTTTACTTCTTCTTCTTCCTCTTGGTCGTTCGTCTTCTCATTAGTTTTCGGTTTATTTATTCATCGTTCGTCTTCGGCTTAGTTTTCGTCTTCGTTTTTGTCTAAGTTTTCGTCTTCGTCTTCGTATTAGTCTTCATCTTAGTTTCCGTCTTCGCACTTCCTCTTCCTATTAGTCTTCGGCTTAGCTTTCATCTTCGTCTTCGTCTTTGTCTAAGTTTTTGTCCTCGTATTAGCCTCCGCCGTTCGTCTTCGTCTTCATCTTCTTATTAGTCTCCGTTTTCGTCTTCGTCGTCGTCTTGGTCTAAGTCTTCGGCTTAGTTTTCGTTCATCTTCTTCCTCGCCTTCTTCTTCCTCGCCTACTTCTTCCCCTTCCCTTTCGCCTTGCCCTTCCCCTTCGTCTTCGTATTCCTCTTTGTCATCGTATTTGTTATCATCATCGTCTTTGCTGTTCATCTTTATTTTCGTCTTCGTATTCCTCATCTCTTCGTCTTTGTCGTTCATATCAAAACCGTTTGTCACAAGCTTTCGCATTTATAATATAAAGGATGAGATATATTCGGAAAACATACATATGTACATACACTATCGATCTCTTGCTGTCTACATGTTGCTGCTAGTTAATTTTATTCTTCTCATTGTTGTTGTTATTGCTGATGTTGTCGTTTGTTGAGCTAAAATATCAGCAGAACAGTTGGTGGTGCATACAAAAAGGGATGGATGGCATAATATAAAAAGTAATTTTGGGCAAGCATTCTTATACGCTTGATAACACACTTCAAGCGCATGGCCGAATACCAACAGACACGTTTGTGACCGTCCCTACATGTATGTCTGTATGTATGTATGTGAATGCCAGCAACAAAATGCTAAAGCAATACACAGCAACACGGTGCGATTGTGAAGAAACGAGAATAAAATGTAGCAGGGGTCAAGGGGAAAGCTTGAAAGAAGAAGGATTTGAGTACTCGCAGAGAGAAATATCAAAAGAGAGAGTGACAAGGAAACTGAACTAAAATATATTCTTTAGAATCCCGATGATTTTATTAACCACATTTTTTTGCTCCCAAATGTGGTGAAAATAGCAGTAAATAAGAGTCAAATGTGAGTGAAGGAATGCCAAGCTTAAACTGGCTGTACCATTGTTGTTGTTGCTGCTAGAGCTGGTCACATGTAAACGTAAATTTTTGTATGTAAGCATTAGTAGTTGGGAGAGCATACAAGTGCTCTTTCGTTGTTTCTACAGCTTTGGCTCCTGCTTGCCCCATAGCCAGAGTGATGTTGTTGACAGTGTTGCCGCTTATTTATCACATTTGTGCATATACTGCCACTAAAATACATATGTATGTTTGTATGTATATACATTGGTCGCCTTCAAATTGATTTAATGGTGATGATGATGAGGATGATGATGATGATGATGATGGTGATGATGATGATGATGATGATGATGATGATGATGATGATGATGATGATGATGATGATGATGATGATGATGATGATGAGGATGATGATGATAATGATGATGATGATGATGATGATGATGATGATGATGATGATGATGATGGTGATGATGATGATGATGATGATGATGATGATGATGATGATGAGGATGATTATGGTGATGATGATGATGATTATGATGATGATGATGATGATGATGATGATGATGATGATGATGATGATGATGTGATGATGATGATGACCGCAGAGATATCTGTGGTGAAATGTTGAATATAAAATAAAAAATCTTAGGGTTATAAATTTTTTAGCTTTTAGCTATTACCATTTTCAAAATAGTTATAATAAATTTTGATAAAAAAAAAAAAAAATTCTAGTGGCAACACTGGCACACATACAAGTATACATATCTGTGGTCACAAGCAATAACCGCCTAAGTCGACTTAGGAAGATTTCGAGTTATATATACCAAGTTATTCTCCTTTTAAAACTCTATATTTCTGTAAAACCCCCATGCTTATAACTTAATTCAATCCAAAGATATAAATAAAAACATTTAGGCTTAACTTACAACAGTGGTATATTAAACTTGCTATAACAGCCAAAGTAGATGTATATACTTAATCAAATTTCTTCATGACATTTTGTTTTATTTACAAAATTTGATCGTAATATTATGGATGGCTCATTAATTTTGCGCCCATAGTTCTTAATCGACTCTTATGATTTGTTAAGAAATGCCTTCGAATATAAAAATCAATTTATCTCGAAATCATATTTTTCGACTTAAGCGATTATTGCAAATTGACACAGATATACTTACCACATATCGTTCTTTCGCTGCTTACACGAAGAGCATCCATTGCCATTTTGCTTGATTAACTTTATACATACATACACATGCATGTACATATTTACATATACATCAACAACAACAACAGAGACAGCATCTTAAAGCGCTGACTTGCGCCCATCTCACACACCAGCAGCATTCATCGGCCATAAGGCGGCAGCAGCAACACCAACAACAGCAATTGTAGTGGTAGTGGTGGTAGTGGTAGTGCTGAGTGGCTGTAAGATGGACATACCAACTGACTTAGGCGTTCTTGCTGCATATATTCATTTGTTTATTACCACCGCCACCAATGCTTCTTCTTTTCGACAAAAACTTACTATAAGAAACAAAAAACCAGTTTCTTTTTTCTTGTGATGTTGCACTGCTTTTTATGGTGTTGGGCCACTAGTTGTTGACTTCTAAATGGTGTATACGCGACGCAAGCAGGCAGGCGCTTCTACCGCTCTGTATGTATATACATATGTTCACTCTCCCGTATGAAACTTCATACACATGTAGGTATGTATGTATGTAGGTATGTTGGTGTAGCTAGGCACAATGGTTGGTCTCCTAAAGCTCTCAATAGCGCTTGTTGTTGAGTTTTCAAGAACCATTTAACAATGTTTTATATTCTTTGATATTTTATCTGTTCGTTTGAGGTTTGCTTTTACAGTGTGTTCTGGTAACTGAAAATCGAAATGCATGTAAATAAATATTTGTCATTTTTACTTGCAACCCCACAGGGTAGAGAACTGCCACAAATATCTCAATGAGCGTGTGGCGGCGCAGTTGAAATATTATTTATTTGTTCTTTCAACAAATTAGTTTTTAGTTTGTCAGCAACCTTTGAATTTTACATTATTAAAAATAAAATATTTTTTCATTAATTTCAATAGGAAATAAAATACATATTTTTCTTATTTCCTATATTGGTGACCCCGAACATCACATATCTCACATAATGATTCGAGATGAAGATCAGCTCGTAGCTCTTCGTATTGAGAACGAGCAACTTCAACAAAATATTGAAGAACTACGCCAGCAAGCGCGACAACAACACAATCATCAATTGGAGCATCAGCAGCAGCAGCTACCACCATTGCAACCACAAATACAACAGCAGCAACACACTGATGATTTTTCTGCTAATGTTCGTCGCGTTGCAGTAAAATTGCCGCCTTTTTGGTTTTTTAGTACGGCTGTTTGGCCAAGAGAGTAGTTATACGGTCGATCTCCTGGAAGGGTTTGAACATGCCCTCGGCTAACTGCAAGCTCATTCTGAGGGGCTTAATCCTTAAAGAAACAAGATGCAAATGGAGGATTCTAAGTTGCAGATTCTTGTAAGAATTTAATTGCATTGTAGGGAAGAACCACTCACTAGCGGGGGCACTTATAACGGCCAACAACATCTGTTGTCTAGTGACTTCTGTACAAATTTACAGGGTGCGAGGTGAAGAGCAGTAAACCATGAAGCAGCCGATGAGCGCATATCTTGTACTTTAGAATAAGAAGTTAAATATTTATAGAGCCTATTAATCACTTCCAATTTCTTATCACAAACTAAGCACATACATGATAAAAGTGTATGGTAAATATGTAGTGTGCTTACGTTATCGTACACTGTACTCGGTACAGTGAGTGTGGAGAACGCAAATGAAGTACATATGTGTGTACATATACCCTGCAAAAAAGTTTTGCTTATTGTTGACAAATCAGGTCTAAAAAAGGAGTACGCTGGCAGCTCTGCTTCTGTTATGCACTCACTCTGTCTGCTCCTAACTTTCTAATACTTATCTAGGTCTTATTTCGCATATCGGATAGGAATAAGGTGTGCTCCCAAAGAGAGAGTACTCCTTATGACCTGATGACATCAACACAGGAAAATCAGCCTTATTTTAAGCTTTACGCTATACAAATTTGTTACCCTATAATTTTCAAGCCTTATTTCGTAAGCCTTTAAATGTGCCGTTTTAATTCTTAAATATGGCTTAGATTTTTTGTTGGGTATGTACATATGTATGTAGGTTTACACATACATATGTACATATGCTCCTCTCTTCTGTGCGCTAAAGTCAACTTGTTTTTGCCTTCTTAAGAATACTATTAGAAAAGAAAAAAAAAAATAAAATGAAAATGAAAAAATTAGTAAAACCCTTGGAAATAGAAACTAACAACAAACAAATGCATATATGCACATATGTGTGTAGATAATAACCATTAAATATCAGCATTATCATTATCAGCATTCTTCTTGTACATTATCCGCACTCGAAGTATTACAAATAAATTATAATTAAATTTCAAACTGCACGGCAAACAGCTAACAGCACCTGGTTTGTCTTGAAATCGAATTCATGGCATTTTTCTTTGCTTGCTGCTGCTATGTATGCTTGTGCATGTCATGTATACGTATGTGTGTATGTAGATATGTATATGGATGTAGATTTGTGTAGCCAATGCTTTCAGGTAAAATTATTTGTATATTTTTTTGTTTTATTGTAATTCTTAAGGAAATTAGATAGCTAATATCTGTTGGCTTTTTTTAAGTTTTAGTCTACTTCACTCACAAGCTTATACTTCTGTGTGTTGAAATATTCTACCGTAGCCGCAACAAACAAAAGCTGGTGTACTCATTACAGTACTTACAATACATGTAGGTACATCTATTCGCCGAATTTTTCCATATTTTGTTCCGCTAAATGCCTTTCAGTTTATTTTTTAGCACGCGCATAGTTTCGGCAAATCTAATCAAATTGTAGGCTCTGCAAATTCCTCCAATACTACGCCCCAAGAACCGTACTGTGAGGTACTAAGTTGGTTAGGTAACATGGCATGCATTTACATACATGCATACATGTATGAGAGAATTGATGTATTTATGTAGGTACGACCTTTGCTAGTCATCAACATTATTCTTCGGCTGCTTGGCTGCTGTGACTTTCTGGTGGCTGCGCTGTGTCGGCTAAAAAACTTTAAAAATCCCCAGGCATATTGTAGAAAACTTTAAGCGCTTTGGTTTGTGGGTGCACCAATACAACAATAATAACAAACGCATACATATCCATATAAATATTGACCATGAGTTATGTATATACCTACACACGTAGATATGTATGTATGTATGTATGTATGTATATATGTATGGATGCATTCATCTCGCATTTGTGTGCTGAAAATGCTGCAACATTTTCTTTTATATCTACTTTAATACCCAACGGTGTCAGCATATAAATATTTAAAAAACTTTATTCGCGAAATTCAAAATTCAAATTTCAAAATTTCAGATTTCAGCCGCAAAACTCAAAATTTTTTAAATTCAAAACTCAAAATTCGAATTTCAAAATTCAAAATAAAAAATTTCAGCCGCAAAATTCTAATCTAAAAATTTCGCAAAATTCAAAATCAATATTCAAAATACAAACTTAGAAATTAAAAATTGATAATTCAAAATTCAATATTAAAGAATTTAAATTCAAAATTCAGGTCAAAAATTAAAATAAAAAAATTCAATATTCAAAATTCAGTATAAAAAATTCAAATTTAAAATTCAAAATTAAAATGGAA
The DNA here is from genome assembly GCA_960531455.1 of Urophora cardui. NCBI lineage: Eukaryota > Metazoa > Arthropoda > Insecta > Diptera > Tephritidae > Urophora > Urophora cardui. The sequence continues at coordinate 18,718,195 of OY482674.1, forward strand.
AATTAAAAATGGAAAATTAAAAATTCAAAAGCAAAATTCAAAATCAAAAATTAAAAATTAAAAATTCAAAATTAAACATTCAAAATTCAAGATTAAAAATTTAAAGATTTAAGTCAACATTAAACATTTTAAACTCAAAATTCAAAATTTAAAATTCGAAATTCAAAATTGCAAATTCAAATTTCAAAATCGAAAACTCAAAATTCAAATTGAAAAATGAAAAATTTCAATCGGAAAATTCAAAATTCAAAATCAATATTCAAAATACAAACCTCAAAATTTAAAATTCAAAATTCATAATACAAAATTCAATATTAAAAAATTTAAAATTCAAATTTCAGGTCAAACATTAAAATTTAAAAAAATTAAAAATTCTTAATTCAAAATTTAAAATTTAAACTTCAAAATTTAAAATTCCAAATTCATAATACAAAATTTAAAATTAAAAATTAAAAATTCGAGATTAAAACTTTAAAGATTCAAGTCAACATTAAACATTATAAACTCAAAATTCAAAATTTAAAATTCGAAATTCAAAATTTTAAATTCGAAATTCATAATTGCAAATTCAAATTTCAAAATTGAAAACTCAAAATTCAAAATTAATAATTAGAAATTCAAAATTAAAAATCAAAATTTCAAAATTAAAAATTCAAAATGAAAAATTAAAAAAGGAAAATCACAAATTCGAAATCAAAATTCTGAAAATTCACAATTAAATTTTTTTTAGAGTTTTATCACTGAAAAGTTAGTTTTCATATGACCAAAAATATTGCTTGCCTTTTGAAAATATGCAACTGGGTATTTGATAATAATTTACATGCGGTATATACCTACCGTCTTTCTATCATTTTGTTTCTTTTTTTATTAACTCCACATACCACATATGCACACATTCATACATACATATCTATGTACATATGATGTACATCGAGGCATAGCGCAGTAGATGGGCAAACCTACAAGAACCTACCACACTCACAAGAGTTTTTCACCTTAGCAAACATGCATATTTACCTTAACATTCGCTCACCTGCCTATTTGGTGCTGAGTTAGTGAGGATTTTAGATTCTTGCTGTGACTTTTACTCTGACTGCTCTTTGCTGTTGTTGTTGTTGTTGTTGCTATGGTTGTTGCTGTGGTTATAGTTGCTTTTGTTGCATGTATTTGTTGATATCGTCTTGTATTGCACCACTGCCAATGTTAATGCATGCATGTGCACATATTTATGTGTGTAGGTGTTTGTGTGTGTGGCTAATTGTGGACCTGTCGTCAGTTCTTTTTGCGTTTTAAAGCATTTTTTGTACATTTTAAGATTCTTAAATGGTTAATACATATGTGTGTCGAATATTTACCATTTGGAAGATTGTATGATTAGTCTACTAAAGTGACTACTCCATTAAATGAATAAGATTCAAAAAAAGGAGTAAGAAATGCAATATGAAGCATAAAATGGGACCACCTATTGAAAGGTAAGCATCTCATATACTCATCTCAGATAGGTCTTGATTTTAGACCTTTTGTCTATATTTGGCATTCAACAATCGTGCAGAAATTGTTCCATATTTCTTAATATATGATCAAAATGGTTTTAGACACATGGTTGCTCCACGGCAGCTATTGGACTCAACTGGGTATACCTGAATGCTTTTGTTGGTTGGCAAACATTCAAAAAATACATATATATGTACAAACACACACATTGTTGAATACTTTTTTAAACATTTTGATTGTTCAGTTCAGTGCGGTTGTTTGACTGGTTGGCTAGCTGACTGGGCTCACTTGGCTCACTTGGTTTGGCATTAACTTAACGCTTTATGAGATTTCGGTGCCCATTTTGTATGAATGCAACATGACAATAAGATGAGCAGCAGCAGGCAACATTGGCTGGCTGGTTGCTCGGTTGGCATCACGTTGAGTTATCTGTATTGTAGTACTACACTGTAAAAAAAAATATGTAATTAGATGAACGAGGAAAGAAGTGGCAGTTTTAATTCTTACTTTAAAAGTATTTTTGTCAGTAAGTAGAGGAAGAGGTTAAAATTTAAATCGAAGTGAAATTTGGTTTACTAGGGCATAGAATAAAATTCTATGAGGCATAATTTTGTTGAACATTTTAGTCGGCTAACTCCCTCACAAAAGGCTGTTATTGACCATCTAATTCGGATAAGCTTAATAAAGTGGCATTTAGGTGAAAGATGGAGGGTTGAAATGTTCTAAAAAATTATGCGCCGAAGAATTTCACTAGGGATCTCCTCGAACGAAATCTTTGCAAGATGGACGTGAACGACCACGCATGTAAATTAAGAAACTTGTATGTGCGTTTCATATGTACTATGTATAGCGTATTGTTAGCGATAAGTTATTTTTTCGCTCAGTGTTTTACCACAACTGTTGTTAGTTTTATTCTTGTTGTAATCAATGGTTCCATTCGAAATATTTTTACAATTCTAAACTCTTTTATAGAGACACAAACACACAAAAACATAAGGCATACAAACACAAAAACATAAGGCATACAAACATGCATGCATGTGCGTGCATGTCTGCAACCTGCAAAACTTGTTAAGGAATGAGCAGCAAATAAGCTATGCTGCTTGCTGTTATGCGCTCTTTCAGTCTATACTTAAAATGCAATACATTTCTTAATACATATTAAATAAATCAGAACATTTAAGTTGCGCAAAAAATGTGAATTATGCAGTTAACCACAAAACGCCTCTTATATAATGCCTTATATAAGCCTTATTATAAGGCAATTAAACTCCATAAAATCTCTTAATATAAGAAGTGAGATAGACCGTATTTTCCATTACGTATAGGCCTTGGGAATAAGGTTTGCTGCCAGTGAGAGAATAGAGTAGTCATTATCGATTGATGGCGTCCATAACATTAACATATGTCTTGTTATAAGCCTTAATATAGGCCTTATTATAAGCCTTGTTACAAGCCTTTGTTCATATAACTTATGCTCCTTAGAAATTTCAGTCATTGCTCTATAATCCTTATCATCATTCGAAATAAGTATTAAATAAGGCATAGATTTTTCTTAAGGCATATACACTCAAAAGCACAATTCATGTGTGTATGCATGTGGCAACAACGATAAAATTTTTGCTATCATTTTTATTTTTCTTCTTATTGTGTTTTTTTTTGTTGGCAGAACGTTACCTGAACAGTTTGCTGGGGAGCCGCTCTTTCTTGTTTGCTGAAACTCAACTCTACACATCAGCGGCAACTCAACGCCACTCACAAGCAAATACAACCCAAACAACAATAACAACACACTCACAAACAACAACAAAATCACTCACTATCAATCACACCACTACTAACAACGTTATTATTACTCTCTCACATCACCTCACTCAACACAGTTAAGTTTGCCCACATCAAATAAATGCCCTGCAAAAAGTTTTGCTTATTGTTAACAAATCAGGTCTAAAAGAGGAGTACGCTGGCAGCTCTGCTTCTGTTATGCACTCACTCTGTCTGATCCTAACTTTCTAATACCTATCTAGGCCTTATTTCGCATGGCGGATAAGCATTTGGAATAAGGTGTGCTCTCAGAGAGAGAGTACTCCTTATGGCCTGATGACATCAAAACAGGGAAATCAGTCTTATTTTAAGCCTTATGCTATACAAATTTGCTACCCTGATAATTTTCAGGCCTTTTTAACCTTTAAATCTGCTTTTTTAATTCTTAAATAAGGTTTAGATTTTTTGGTGGGTGGGTTTGTTGCGTGTGTTTTATACGCCAACCGCGTGGAGTTTGTTTACAATGGTCAATTTCTGTCGCAGCTCACCATACTTTGTCTGACTATCATGCACCATAACGCAGAGAGCAGCGGCAGCGCCAGCAGCTAAAGTGGTAAGTGGTGAGCATACACTTGCGCAAACAGCTAAATAGTTGTGTTTATGTGTGTATATGCGCTACACCGGTTGTTTTGGCATGTTTTTCAAGTTATTTTTTGTTGCTTTTTTTCTTTTTTGTTCTTACTTTTTCTGTAAAGTCAAATTGCTTTTATTGGTTTTTATTGTTTTTATGCCTTTTTTGTATTTTATTCTCTTGCTGTGTGTCTCGCATAATATGCTACATATTTTCGCCTCAACTTGCGCTCTTTTGCATTTACATATGTACATGTGGCAAATTTTGATTTTTTATTAGTTTTTAGATCTACATTTCTTCTGCTTCGCTATTGGCTTTATTGAGTTTGGCTACGTTTACTCTTATTGCTATTAATGCTGCAGTAGCAAGCTCTCTCAACTATTTACTTGCTTATTATAGTTATAGGTAGTTTGCTTTATTGGCTTTTGGTTGGCGCTGTGTGTGCTCCACAAGCTACTCTACCATACTCCACTCTACGATGTGCTCCACTCTTCTGTGCTCCACTCTGCTTTGCTTTACTTCACTCTGCTTTGCCTTACTTCACTCTAAACTGCGCTGCTTTGCTCTGCGTATATGTATGTATGTGTTTTGTTGTTGTTTGCCTTTTGTGTGTCTTCTTGTGTGTGTTTATGCCACCATACCACTCTTGCTTACTTGCTTGCTTGGAGCACACAATTTTCCCAGTTATGGCATTATGTTGTAGCTCAGCCAGGCATGCTCAGGTAGCAAAGTAAAACTCCCAATTCAGTTTTGTCTGCGTTTTCGTTGTAAAATCACAAGTTTGCCGTTTGCGCGCGTGTGTACGTATAACACAATTTTTGTTTGCACGTAGCGCGTTTTTTTATACATTTTTTGTATACGGTTTGTGTTATTTGAAGTTGAAAGAAACATACATATTTATGTAAATTAACACACACAGGGTATTGGAGATATTGGAATAAATAGTTCCTTTTTTATATGTTGTGTGGTGTGCTTAGAATAAAATTTGTAACATAACATACGATTTATTTAAGTTTTGTGGCAACATTATTTAAAAGGCTTGCTTCGGTCATCCATTAAGGCATGCGACAACAAAATCAATGGAGCCGTATGATGGGCCTTAAAGCAAAAGCAATATTTTGAATTGCTGAAGAATTCATGTAGTTCACATCATGCTGAACGAAATTGCATGAAAATTGAAATAATTCAAGCTAAAAGTCAAACAAAGGCTAAAAAAAGACAAACAAAAATGTTTTGAATTGGATGAAAAGTGTTTATTTGTTGCGCCTGAGAGGCGTTTTATATGTGTTTTATGAGCTGATGTAACAAAAAAATTCGAATTGCGGAAAAATTGCAAAAAATATTAAAAAATTATAGATTTGAAAGAAATTTTAATATCAAAGGAAATGCATAAAAATGAAAAGGAAAAAATAGCAAAAAAAGCTAATAAATCAAACCACTTTTAAAATGATGCCACAAAAAGTGCTCAAAAAATGCTCAATTATGTTGTTTACAACAAATGCATGAAAATGCATAAGAACTTAGCATGAATTTTAAATAAAAAGTTGCAAGTTCTCGTTGACTTGGCATGTGTTTGAATCCAGCAGCAAAAATTCGCTAAAAGTAATAAATAAATAAATAAAAAAATTCAAATTGAAGTGCTGACAAGTGTTCACGCTGTTGCAAGTGTTGGTAAAGTAATAACACAGGTGTCAGCTATTACAACTAAATATATACACAGAATACATACGAAAAAAGAAACAAAACTTGCTGCGCTTCACAAAAAAAAGTAAGGTATAATGTTTAAATTAAAAAAAAAAATTCTTTGTGTTGTAGTTGTGTTGGGCCGGGAAAACTTGGACCTTCCCAAGCACACAGGCATATTTGCACATTGTACTTAATTGCTTTGTGTTACTGCTCGCTGAAAATTTATAGAAAATAATAATTCCTTGTATGTTTAAGTGTTTGCTATTTTTTGTTTAATTTTTAGGGGTATATAGATATTTTTTTTTATATAGAATATTGTGCATAAAATCTCGCGCATGCTTTTGGGTTCTTTAGGCACTTGGGCGCTAGAAAAATGAATACATAGTACAACGTATAGCGAATAAAAAGGCAAATAAAAGTAACAAAATTATAGAATTACAAACGAAAAAGAGCAAAAAATAAGTGACAAAAAAGCAAAAACGACGACAGCAGAAAACAAAAAACAACAACAACAGTGAAAAAAAAAACACACAGAAATATTAAACCAAGTGAAAAGAAATATTTTTCAACAGGTCAAACGGGTTCTTTGCGCTACAACTTGGGTGCTGGGTTGTTGTGCGAACGTATAGATAGATATACATAAATGCCAACATATATACATACACACCAATATACAAACAAATATAAAAACATAGCAATATACAGACAAACATAAAAACATACATACAAACATATATATGAATGTACCAAAATATATATATAAAGAAATGTGCAAACGTTGTTTATGCCGCTGCCTTACGTGCCACTGCCACTGCTCTGTAGCTGAAGCTGCCGCGGCCTTTGCTGTTGCCGTTTGCTGTTGCTATTACTGCCTTTAACAGAGCCTTTGACGCCGGTGTTTTTTTTTGGCACAAACAGCAAAAGCAGGTCCGTTTGTTTGTTAGTTTCATTTGGCTTGTGTGTTTGTTGTGTTTTTGTGTGTGTTGGCTAGCGGCCAGCAAATGCAACAGCACCAGCAGGAGCAGCAATGCAGCAGCAAACTACTGACTTACAAGCAGCAAGCGTAATAATTTTTTTTTAGAAAAATAAAAACACTATAATTGAAATATTTCATTTGCCAGTTTGCAAAATAAGTTTAGCGTGTGCTTTTTGTAGTTTTTTTTTTGTTGTTTTTGTTATTTTTATTATCATGATTGCAAAACATTTGATTTTTGTTAGAATGAATGCAAAAATGTATGCATGCGTGTGTGTATGCAAGCGCTGCTATGAGAGGCGTTTACATTTGCGTAGGTGTACTTGCAGTATGTGCGAAAACAGCAGGTGATGTGTTGTGGTGGCATAGAGGTGTAATTTTGTGTTTGTGTGTGTCTTTACTTGCAGTAGAATGAATAATGAGTAGCTAGATGGTTTCGAAAAAATCGATATACCTAGTTATGGATGGATATTTTTTGTTTTCAAGTTTGCAATACTTAAGAAACGAAACATGTTGCCTGTTTTTGTATAGAAAAGTGAGCCGAAATGTATGACTACGATCCAAAAAAAACAAAAAACAAAAATAAAATTGTAGCCAATGTTTATACAGGTCTTTATAAAGAGATTTATACTACATACTTATGATTAATTAAAAGAAAACAGAATTTCTACCTTTCTTGAATAGAAAAACGAAATGCTGCATATTTTGATTTTCATCAATTCAGCTACTCTTCATTGCTGTGACTTATGCATGCAAAGTTGCATTACACAGCAAATTTTCATTGCTGAAACTTTAGTATAATGCCCCAGGCAAGGATTTCTAATTCTCCTTTTGGGTGATCGAGGAGGACAGAGGGAACTACAGACCACATAATTGAAGACCGACGGTAAAGGCAACTCAAATTGTTTATTTGTAATTTGTTGTTTAAGTTTGTGAATTCACCACGTACAATTGCTGATATCAAATCGTTTAAGAGCATTATAAAATAAATGTTGTTAGCACTAATATTTAAGCTCATAACCGCACTACAGATTACTGCGCTGCCGCCTGTTAAGATTTTATTATTTTAGGCCTGGTACATTATACTAAAGCCCAAACCCTTAGCTGGAAGGTTATACACCATAATGTCTACATATGTATCAACAATCGATTGAGTTTCTATAGAATTTGTTTTTTTTTCAATTACCCGGAATATGCGGGACTTTAGTGCTATATTGTTTCCACTTCCAATCTTGTTTCGAACTCAAAACGAGTGCCGAAACTCTCCAATTTCCATACAAATTTCTGAGAGCGAATGAAGATTGGAACACGTGTTTCGTTCTCAATCCTCTTTACAAACGCGATGATATCGATGCCTTCTCTAATTTTGTATCGAAAATCTATCGAAATCTCACACAAACCAAAACAAAAACGCAAAAATAAGCAAACGTACAAACATTTAAGAAGAACAAGAAAGAGAAATGTTAAACTGAATCACGATCAGCCACGTGGAGACGGGTTATTTAGCGAGATGTTTCCCTAGATGTTTCTCTGGCGAATCAAGTTATGTGGAGACGGGCTTTTAGTTGTTTAAGGGCAAATTTCGTTTCTTAAGTCTTTTTAAATAAAGTAAACTTTCGTATGAACAAGTTCGTTTCTTAAGTCTAAGTAGTTCAAGGACAAAGTTCGTTTCTTAAGTCTTTCTTTAAAAAGTCGTAGGTACTAAATTTTTGTAAAATCAAGAATTTTGAAATATTTTAAATAAAATCTGTTGTAGCTGATCTACATAAACACAGACGTCTGCCGGGCATATTCTTTAAATATGAAATTAAAGAACTTGGACATATCTATGGTTACAGGCCATAAAAGACCTAATTCAATATAAGAAATGTACATTAAAAAGATTTTTGCTTGCGATTTTTAAAACAAACATTTATCAAAGATAAATATTTTAAGAATTTCTCTTTGAGAAATGGTTTGAAGTTTTATAATCGAAAACGGGTATAATGACTACATAGGAACCATCGCTTGTATGGCAGCTATGTACATATATCTATCCGATTTGGTTGATTCTAACTAAGAATCAATTGGTCACAAAATATCACCAAAAACTGGTAATCAATATTTGATATTTGATCTAACAAATTAAAGCGTGAATAACGAGTATTCACAAACATTGATGTGGAAACAGTTCGAAAATTAGATTTTTATTCCCTTTCTGGTTTTCTTGGTTTTCAAGATTCTGATCTTCTTTTGTTACAATCATAGCTGGGGAACAATGATTAGTAATCCTAATTATTACTAATCGGATTAGAAACTTTTTTTTTAATCCTAATTGATTAATTAGGATTAGATGGCTATTCTAATCGACTACTTTTTGATTAGATTAGAACTAATCAAAAATCTAATCACGATTAGTGACGATTGGCATATCTAATCAAAACTAATCAAAACTGATTAGATTTGATTAGATCAACTATTTTGAAATATTTGCAATCGTGAAGTTACTACAGTACAAAGAGAAATTGAATAAGCTTTCCGATGAGCTGAATCTGTCTCCTTTTACATCAAGTGATTTTCAATATTTGGAGTCGTACAAGCTGCTAATGGAGCCTATTGCCCAAACTTTGGACTTTCTCCAAGGTGAAGCCAATGTGAAATATGGTTGTATTAATCCTGCGTTATTTTCTTTGAGTAACAAACCGCTAAAATTATCCAGAAAACCCGAAGTTTTGAGCAATGTTAGCTCAACAGCAGTACAATTAGAACATCAATTGAGAGAACGGTTTAAACCATATTTTACATTGGCTCCTGAGGACATTTTAAGAGCAGCGGTCACCTCTCGGCAGTGGGCGGCATACCATCCGAGTGTATTTCTGCCATGAAAAAGCTTCTCACAAAAAATTCATTCGCCGTTCGGAGCCGGCATAAAACTGTAGGTCCACCCAATTAGTAAGAAAAAGAAAAAGTAGCACACCTCGAATTGGGAGAGAAGCTCGGCCATAAAACTCGTCAGAGTTATAATAGCGCCATTGTATTATATATTATACTTTATGAATTAAATGACAAAAAAAATATTTCAAAACAGTTGATCTAATCAAATTTAATCAAAACTAATCGAGAAATCCAATTGATTTTTATTTTTATTAGTTTTGATTAGTTTTGATTAGATTTGCTAATCGTCGCTAATCGCCATTAGATTTTTGATTAGCTCTAATCTAATCAATTAGTAATCAAAATATAAAGAATCAAAAAAAATCTAATGATTAGATTACTTAATTTTTCTAATCGTAATGATTTCTAATTCTAATTGAAGTTCCCCAGCTATGGTTACAATGTAGTACAAGAAACGTCTTTTGGCACAAATTTATATTAAAATTTCATGTTCATGATGATGATCGAACTTAAGCTTTTTGTTGGATTTAAAGTGAATATCGTTCGTAGAACTGATTCGATTGTCATGGTACAAATAACCAGTCCAACGCTCCAAGTGTGCATAGTTTTATTTTACAGCCCAAAGTTTAAGGGAAGATAGGCAGAGAGTGGTGATTCTTAGTCGTTTATATGCATATATGTACATACATAGGTGTTTTTAATTTTCAGAGCATTTATTTTTTTATTTTTTTAAGTTTTTTTCCTATGTCTATGCACTTAAACAGTTATTCAGTCAACAAAAGTCGTTACTAAAAAATTTTCAAAAAATTTTATTCACTATTTTATATAGTTAGAGCTAACTAATAATATATAAATTTTTTTATCGCCGCATAGAGCCCAAAGATCTAAAAATGTGACTAGACTAGAAAACAAAATTAAAAACAAAAAAAAAAAGAAAACTAAAAAGTGGAAAATATATTATTTTACTACGGTGCATACTGAATTTTGAAAATATTTACATGCATGCATATATGTAATAACATACCTTAGCAAATGTGTGGCTGTGTGCTCATGCCACATAAAAGCGAAATACATACCTTTGCTGCCGCATTTCATTGTTTATGCTATTGCCTTCTGTATGCTATTTTATCGAAAAAAAACCTTTCGAAAACTAGATAAATTTTTGTGTGTAACTGAGCGCATGTGCGCGCGTGTGTGTGTGCAACTGGTTGCCTCATCGTTGAACTTTACGCGATTTGTGTCTGAGGCACATTTTCGGTGGTACCAAAAAAAAAAAAACAAACAAAAAAAAATAAACAAAAAACGAAATGAATTGAAATGAAATGGTGGCAAATCGAATATGTAAAGCGAACGATCGGTCGGTAATGCCAAATATAAAACGATTCCTGGTTTTTTTTTTGTGGCGCGATATTCGTAGGTGTGCATATATGTATGTACCTCTGTGTATATTCACACGCACCCGTTTTCCGTATGCCGTCGGCCATTTACGACTACGTATGTTGCATTCAAATAGCATTTGAGTGTGTGTCTTTTGTGTGTGTGTGCGTGTGTGTTTGAAAGGCAGGAAAATTCGTGGATTGTATTCTTTTTTCTCTATTTATGCAATTCATGGAATTGATTGTATTGTTTTATTTTTTTTTGTTATTTGTTCTTTTTTTGTATTTTATTTTCTTTTGGAGTTATTTTAATCGACAGCTAACACACAATACAATTATGTAAGTGCCAAAGGAACATATACAGTACATATATTTATATATTCGTGCCTATGTAAGGTTAAAAGTAGCATAAAAGGAAACAACAACAACAATAATAGATACATACCATCATGCACACATATTAATGATTACGTACATTTGTAAGTATGTGTAAATGCACACGTTTACAATGGAAAACCCGAAAAAATGTATTTCATATTATTACCTTAAAGGGGGGGGGGGGGGGGGAAATGAGAAAATGAAAATCTTTAATCGTGTAAACGTGACGTGTTTTTGTAATGCAATGAAATGAAGTTTGAATGAATCGTATGTATTGAAATTCTCAAAACGTACTACTTTTTTGTTCTTTTATACGTATATTCTTTTTTTTGTTGGTTGAAACAATGAAAATTGTTGTAGAAGTGCCAGATTAAAGCAGTAACGTCTGTTGGCTTGTATTAAAGTGATTTTCTAATACTTTTTTAGTACTTCTTTTTCTACTCATTACAAATTTTACTCAGGTTTTCGTTTAAAGATTAATTTTTGATAGATTTAAAAGAAAAATGTTTGTAAATTAAGAAGTGAGTGTTGCCTGTTCTTCTTTTTTGGAGACAATGTTATGGACAATGTACATTTTTGGTTGAAATAAATTTTGGGAAATTATTATGTAATTTCCTATCAAATGTTTACTTGTTATTGGCAATAAAATTATCCACCAAATGCTAGAATTGGCAAAAATGGCACTAAATATCATATAAGTAGTCAGATAAATATTTAAAAATGTTTTATATCCGCACAAAATTTGGGAGATGCAGCAATTTAAGTCTGCCTATCATGATTTATCGTTTACTTCAGGGGAAATTCGAAAGTTTAACCTTTATTACTTTAAAAACTTTCTTTTACGCTTTTTTCTTTAAACTAGAATGGTAACAGCCCTCTTACGCATTTTTAATGATGTAAAGTACTTTAGGATCTCTTACGTTTTAAAAAATGTTCCTTGTAAGGAAGAGAGACTTTCGGCGAAGAAACAATTTTTTGTTTTGACACTAAGGATATTTTTTGCATACAAATTATTTTGAAAAATGTTAGTTTTTATTATATAAATGCAATCCGCTCGTTTTTGAAAAGGTTCTTGATAACAGAAATACATAGGTATCTCTTGCATGAAATCGCAGACTTGGAACAACTATCTAAATATGTATGTATTTCAATTCTTTTAAATTAATTCAAATATAGAAATAAAATAATACCGTATTTCAGTGAAAAAATTAGTATGTATTTCGTGGTTTAGCGCAAAAGTTCGTTTCTTGAATCTTTCATTTCAAAGTTCCTTTCTTAAGTCTTTTGCCATGTATTGAAAAAGTTTGTTTCTTCGTTCCTTCTTAGGGATTGAATGAAATGGTTTGTTTCTTAAGTCTATCCAGCGCACTATGGTTCAAAATTCAGATTTTGAGGAATAAAGTAGTTAGAGTTAAGATATCAATCTAAAACTTTTCATAGGGTATTTAAAGGTAAAAGTAATGTCTCATGACGAAAATGGGCGAGCTACGCCCATTTTTCGCTGCTGCTGCCATACGTAGTGGAAACTGTAAATTTAGGTTGAATTTCAAATAGAGATAAAACTTTACTTTTCTAAAGGTTTCCGATACGCTGAATCTGAATCTGAAGTCAGATTTTCGATGCTACGTGTAGTTTTGGAGATAATATTATTTTAAGTTCATTTTTTTGCGATAGGAAATTTTATTTTTTTATTTTTTTTAGCAAGTTAATGAAATTAAAATAACAATATCTCAGGTACTAAAGAAGATATCCGAAAAAGAGTAACGTTATTTTCGAGGGACATTATTAGGTTTTTAAACCCTATATACATATAAATGAGTTTTATACTTTTATTATTATCAATACAAAATTGTAAAGTATAGCCATTTTCGAAGTTTACTTTGCTCTGAAAAAAGTGAAATTGTAGCCTCGCTTGCAAATTCCCGCAGATAAAATAACATTTGTATTAAAGAGGACACTATTAGCTGTAACCACATATATAATTCTTATTGATCCTATTTGATCCAACTTTTTTATATTCTATTTAACACAGAAAAAACTCACAATCAAAACACGACACGGCTTAAACTCAAAAATATATTAAAGATTATTATTGTTTCAGAAAAAAGTTTGTTGTTCTTGATTTTACATACCTTTATTAATATTTTCCATCTTATAAACACATTTTATTCAAATTCGTTTTTATCACCACTTGAGATTTTTATATAATTTGAGTAAAATCTTTTTTACGAATACAAAAATCAAAACCAAGACTTTGAAAGCTTTCTGATAAACAAGTGATCTCTAGCTGACATTATTTTTTTTTTTATTTTTTATTTACTACAGTAATGTGTAATGAAAGGTAATTACTTTTTTTGGGAAAAATCAAAAGTCGATAATTGGGTTTAATTCCTCAATATTTCGATTTTGAACCATAGTGCAGCGACAAGGTTTTCAAAGTTCGTTTCTTAAGTCTTTTGCAATACATTGAACAAGTTCGTTTCTTCGGTCTTCCTTAGCGATTGAATAAAATGGTTCAAGGATTTCAAAGTTCGTTTCTTAAGTCTTTTGCAATACATTGAACAAGTTCGTTTTTTCGGTCTTTCTTAGTGATGGAATGAAATGGTTAGTTTCTTATGGCTTTCCAGCTTCAAGGTTATCAAAGTTCGTTTCTTAAGTCTTTTGCTATGTATTTAACAAGTTCGTTTCTTCGGTCTTTCTTAGCGATTGAATGAAATGCTTGAAATGGCGAAGTCTTTTCAGCTTCAGTTTTTTGAAAGTCCGTTTCTTAAGTCTTTCATTGGAAATTTTTGTGCAATTTTAGACTTAGAGCAACTGCTAGCGCATAATTGCACATACCTACAAATAATTTGCGATGCTGCGTTTCTTAAAATTTTGTAGTTTTTGGAACTAATTTTTTAAGCAATTTTTGTATGCATAAAAATCTGCCTTTTTGTATTAGCTATGTACATCAATGTTGCATGCTAAATGCAGTGAAAGATGTCTAACGCACGATTTCTTCGGCGCAATTCTCATTATCTATTCACTTCCTTACAGGCGCTGGCTGCTCTTATGCCACTGCGCATGCGCAAAAAGGTTATGACGGGTACTTACAAACATACGCATACGAAAGTAGTGATGGAAACTTTTCGTTTGTTAGACCACACGCATTCAAGTAAGCCAGAAATGCATATACATACATATATATATAACCGTTTACAAGCATTTGTATGCTTTCATACCCAAAATGGTAGACTGGCAAAGACTTTATGTAGGTGTGCTTAGCTAGTCATCTGATTGTCACGAAGTATCGCAAATATGTTTTTCCCTTTTGCGAGCTTTTTTGCGCCCTTATTTTTTTTTGTTTCTATATCATTTACTATTGATGTGCTTGCATTTATTTGATTATTATAAAGCACTCAACTCGTTATTGTGCCACTTAATTTATATTTAATTGTGATTAAGTCTCTAAGTCGTGGGCGCCAATTTCTGCGCAACAACCAAGACATCACGTGTAATTTTATAACACTTCATTATTGTATCATAGCAGTTCATGTGTATGTATAAATATATATATAAATATGAATATGTAAACTTTTTATCACATTTAGATTGCAATAATTATTTAAATGTGTGAATCATTCATCTAAACTTTTTTTTACATTTTTTTAATGCATATATTTTCCAGCTAATAAGATTTTTATAGCTGATTTTATCAATAGATCGCCTTGGTTTGTTTGCTACTAATATTATACAATTTTATTGCTTATTTTTTTTATTACCACATACACTATTTTATTTGCGAGTAGCTGCGTTCAAACGTTATCAGATTTTAAAGATGCATAAGAGCTGATTTTCATAGAAGAAATGTGCACAGGCGATAGTCGAGCAGCTTAATTTTGCAATTTTATTTATTTGACGATAAAGGCAGTTTTAGTTGTTTTTCTGCTTGGTTTAAAAGAGATGCGTATCTACAGATGTAACTCTGCTTCATCTGATAGGTTAGGAAATATAAATTCATATAAAATGACTATTAAATAATTCTAAAAGAATTTAAGACAGTGTTCGACGTAAGTACTTTTATAGTGAAACAAACAACTTTTTCAATGAAGAGATCAGTTTTATTTCCTTTTTGTTGTTTGCTTTTCCGACAGGGTAGGATTGCGATGTATTGTGGAACGAATTTCCGTCATCCCTTGTCAAGTTTGATTTGGTTATAAACCGGTTTGGGCTATGTGTCATCTTCGGAACGAAACCAGATACTGAAGATGGCACATAGCCGAAACCGGTTTATAACCAAATCAAACTTGACAAGGGATGACGAATTCGTTCCACAATAGATCAGTTTTACTTGGTTTAGGGAAAAATTTTGTTGCTCAAGTCTTTGAAATTCAAGAAACAAATTTGTTTCTTAAGACATTCACAATGCATTGACTAAGTTCGTTTCTTTGGTCTTTCTTTGCAATTCAATTGAAAGATTCGTTTCTTAAATCTTTTAGATTTAAAATTTTGCAAATCTCAAATTTATCAAAATGTATTTTCTCAAGTTTTTCGTAATTTAATGGAACCAAGTTCGTTTCTTAAGTCTTTCCAATTTCAATGCAAATGTTCTGTGTTCTCAAACCTTTCCTTTTATAATGATAAAGTTCGTTTCTTAAGTCTTTCGAAATGCAAAAATTCTTAACAAATTCAATGAAAAAGTTCGTTTTCTAATTCTTTCAAATTTGAATATTTTCTTCTTCTTTTTCTTTGAAATTCTAATATGTTAATATCAAAACCGCTATCAAACAATTTTATATACATTAAGTGTCTAACCATATTATCTAATATGTGTTTAATTGTGAATATTATCTAGTGTTTTTTTCATGGTAATAAATAAAAATATGAGAAATGGAACTCGCTTGGCTGCATTTACTTTCCTGAAATTGTTTATTTGTTATTTTTTTCGATTCACTAACCGCCACTTAGAGCAATCAAGCAGTTGAGATGATGCATGAGTTGGTTTATGTGTTATGCCGCAGTTATGGTTCAATGCTTTACATCTATTTTTATCAGTTCGCGCCGCAAGAGCACTTGCGTGTGACAGCTGAACTGGCATATATGCCTTTCTCTAGCGCAATTCATATTTATGGTGCTGTATGCATGTAGTGAAATAGGAAGAAGAATGAGAGGAAGAAGATATGGGCTCATATTTGATTGACGTACATATTGATATTGTCGTGTTCTCTTGTTATATTTCCCGGTCCAGTCTACTTTTTTGTTTATTTTTACATTGCAAGTTGCAAGTGGTGATAAGATACGAAAATATGGTCAATGTTGTCTACAAAGTTGCTACACAACATCACTTGCAGAGGATATTTACATACAAAATCTGTACAGCAAATAAAACAATTATTTAAGCAGTACGAATAATATTACGCACAGGCGATATGTCAACATTGTATGTTATTATGACACGTAGAAAAGTGAGCTAATTAAGATAATTAAACGAACAATTTTTTATCTTGAATGCTTGGAAACTTTGCGCTGCATATTTTTTCGATAACGATAGTCACAATGCTACAGATTTTTTTTGCAATAAATGGAATATGTGGGGCCTTAGTGCTCGCTTGCTTCCACTTTACAAAGAATAATTTACTATTTAATTGTCAAGTTCGTTTCTTCAGTTTTTTTAATTTAAGTAAACATTCGTATGACAAAGTTCGTTTCTTAATCTAAGGAAATTCAACAGGGAAAAGTACGCTTCTTAAGTCTTTCCATGCAAAGTTGTGCTTAATATTTCTAAAATTAAGATTTTCGAAAAATTTTACGACTAAATAAAATCTTCTGTATGTGATTGGCAACATCAAAGGCAGCTGTCGGTCATATTAATTAAGTAAAAATTATATAAATAATTGGGGCCTTACTTTAAATGGAAATAAAAAATTTGTAAGAGAAACGGAGCGCTTCCGTACAGTAGTTCACTCTTGATGTATTCAATAATCAAGGTTGTATGCTAATGCTTTACAACGAAATACATAATATTTTCATATGTTAGTGTATGTAAGTATGTATGCATATGTAAGTATGTATGTACATATATGTATTTACAAGCGAGTTTCCTGTTACGGCCACAACCTACATCAATATACAAATTTTGTATGTTCTTTAACTTAAATCTCTTTTTAATTGAGCCACTTTTTGAGTTACATACATACATATGTATGTAGGTATATATGTACATAGGTACATATGTATGTATGTATATATATTCATACATACATATGTACATACATATATGCATATGTATATAATATTCAGATGAATACCTCACGTCGTTGAAATTTCCATAACCGCCTAAGTCAAACTTTCATAACCGCATAATCGAAACTTGTGCCAAAATTTACGAACAGCTCTACGTCTTCAGGGACAAAAACGCATTAGTAGAAAATATAGAGCTTCTCCAACAAAGGTTTTGATATGGATCGATGAAGGAATTCAGTATGGCAAATCCCATTTTTGCAACAAATGTCTACTAGGTGTTATGATAGTTTGACTTATACGGTTATGAAATTTAAACGACATTTTGCATATATATGTACATACAAACATACATATGTATGTATGTACATTCATACTTACAAATGTACAAATCGACATAAGAATGACCCGCAGGTGGATGGATGATGAGCAAATAAAAGGCCAAAACTAATTAATATGTAATTTAACAAAAAAAATGACGATCATGACGACTGGAAGATGCTGCTACTGCTGAAAAAATATGCGTAGGTAGATATAAATTCATAATTGTATCACATACATACATACATATAAACAAGAATATTTGTGATATAATGTGTCCATACATATTTGTTTTACATTTTTATATGGAGTATATCGGCCCGACAGAATGACGAATGTGGCTATAAAGAAAGTAGGTCTTCCAAGAAAAATATACAGCAGAATGATTGATTACAAGATTCTTTACTAATTGGTTGTCCATATTAAGGTTTCTATTCTAGAATAAATGAAATAAATATCTTTCTTATATAAATTTCTACATGTTAAACGTCAAATATTTATTTTAATGTGAAATTGGTTGAAAGTAAAATGTTTGCATTAATAGAATATAGGCTTTTGACAATCGAAAACTTGATTAATTAAGTCTGAATTGTTTTCTCAGTTTTTCACATTTCAACGCGTCAAGTTCGTTTCTTGAGTCTTTAACATTTCTATGAGTCAAGTTCGTTTCTTGAGTCTTTCACATTTCCTTGAGTCAAGTTCGTTTCTTGAGTCTTTCACATTTCCTTGATTGAAGTTCGTTCCTTGAGTCTTTTAGACTTCAATGGAAAAAAATTCTTTTCTAATTAAGATAAATTTTTCTTAAGAAAAGTGAAAGTCGGTTTCATAACATCTTACATTAACCAATTAAACAAGTCCATTCCCAACTGTTTAGTTATCCAATCAAGTTCGTTTCCTAAGTAATTCACTATTCAATCAAGTTCGCTTCTTAATTCTTTCAGACTGCAATTCGAAAAGTTCGTTTCTTAGGTCTTTGCAATTGCAATGAGAAAGTTCGCTTCTTAAGTCTTTTTAGTAGTTATAATAAACATCATTTTTGGATCAAGTTCTTTGCTTAAGTCTTTCAGTTTCTGTGCTGTATATCTGCATATTTTTCTGTATGTTGCGCATATTTCCACACATTTGCGCCATTTAAACCAATAACAGCCAGACAAACATTTTTGACGCCAAATCACTTTTTGCTGTTGACATTTTACTGTCAAAAATTGTACGATACAAAAATATTTATAATTAGTCAATAGTTGACACTCGGATTGCTGTGCAGTTGTACCTACAAGTGTATGTATGAATGTATGCATACATGCCTACAGGTAGCACATACATATGTACATATGTATATAGTGAAAACGCCTATAGTCCAGCGAGTGAGCGAGTAAGTGAAGAGTTCGGCACTTCAATGCGTTTTTCGTTTTATTTGATTATTTTTTATTATTTTTTTTTGTTGTTTTCCACTAAATAATTAGTGGAACCTCTCTAAAATTATGATGATGCGGCGGCGGTGGCTGTGTGGAAAACTTGTTTGACAGCTTCTGCAAGTGCTGCGAGGCGAGTGCTGTTGCTACTGCCCAACTCAACCCAACAACATTTTGCTGAACTCGAATTCTTAGCTACACATATGTACATACACATACACACATTCATATATACATTAAATTACAAACACATTTACTATTTATAAAGCATTTTATGTCATTGGCGTTTCTGTGTTCTGTGTCGCGTCAGTCAATATGCGTTTTGCGTTGCATGCTGATGCTGTGTGTTGTGCTGTTGCTGCTTTGTTGCTGATGATCGGGTTGTTTTTTGTCTTCGGCTTTGTTTTTAATTGACAGTGACTTTGTTTTCTGGTTTTCATCAACTTTTGCCACATTTTATATGTACATATGTACATACACTCGTA
This sequence comes from Urophora cardui, assembly GCA_960531455.1. Lineage (NCBI taxonomy): Eukaryota > Metazoa > Arthropoda > Insecta > Diptera > Tephritidae > Urophora > Urophora cardui. The sequence goes on from OY482674.1 coordinate 18,737,808, forward strand.
TATCCCACATTTACATTTTTGTCGTAGCTGCAAGTGATAAGAATAACACGTTGTTACATTGTGGTGCACGTACATGCATTCATACACACATATCCATATATACATACATATGTACCTACGAAAAGCTGGTTGTTTGTTGCTTTGAGTTGGCTGCTGTTTGTTCGATTGACTGACTACTAGTCTCAGTCGCATGGCAGGATGAGTTACGACGGTGAGCGTTTTGAAGTGGTGAATGTCTCTTTGGTGGAATGTTTGCAGTTTGGTTTGTTTTTTTTTGTTTTTTGTTTTTTGGTTTGTGTGTCTTTGCATTCCCACCTGAATGCTGCGCACTGCATTATGGTGTAAATGTGCTGCAGAAAGTCGCACTTTCTTATTAATGTCTGTCATCTCAGGCAAATTTTCTGTGCTAAATTTTATATGTTTGACTTGTTAAATGATGATAATGATGATGAAAATGATGAAAAGGTGTTCGTTCCGCGCGCCTGCACAATTATGGTTCCTGCGAAGTGTTTTGTGTTCTTTCGGCTGTTTGTTCAACTGCTGAATTCAATTAATTTTTGGTTTTGGTCGAACCGTAATGCGTATTAATGATTATGATATGGTGTGAATTGTGCAGCAAAAAAGCATCGTCGCTAGAGATGTGCAGGCGTGAGAACTTTCAGCGTGTGTCACACTAATAAATTTTTTTGCAATTGTGGTTTGTGAGTCCTCTAACCCGAGTGAGCTTAATATAATGTACTATATTCTCTAAATTATGTATTAAATTTCATTTTAAAGAGACGAAGAAAAATAAGATATTAAGAAAATTACAGTTTGTTTCCTAAGTCTTTCAGATTTCATTAAGAAATTATTTTTTAAGCCTTCCTAGCGTCAAGGGAAAAATAGTTTGATTCCTAAGTCTTTCAAGCGTAAGTGGCAAAGAAGTATTTTCAAGTGTTTCTAAGATTAAGTTTGTTTCTTAAGTCTTTTCTACAGTTCCAGTGATCAAGTTCGTTTCTTAAGTCTTTCGAGCTAAAAAGTTAATGCGAAAGAGTTCGTTTCTTAAGTCTTTTCACTTGTTTCAATTATCAAGCTCGTTTCTCAAGTCTCTCAAACTACAACGAAAGAGTTCGTTTCTTCAGTCATTTCTGTATAATTCATGTTCGTTGCTTAAGTCTTTCAAATTTCCATTGGTAAACAGTTCGCTTAGGTTTTCAAGAGTTAATCCTACAAATAAATTCTTCTTCTTCTTGATTGGCGCTTAACCGTCTAGACGATTCTGGCCGAGTCCAACAGCGCGCGCCAATTGCTTCTGTTTCGTGCAGCATGGCGCCACTTTGGAAACCCCTAGGGAGGCAGCATCGCTGTCCACCTGATTTTCCCAACGCAGTGGAGGTCTCCCTTTTCTTTTGCGTTCAGCGGGTTTCGATAGAAATGCTTTCTTGGCCGGAGCGCCTTCGTCCATTCTCACAACATGACCTGCCCAACGCAGCCGCTGGATCTTTATTCGCTGAACAATGTCGATGTCTGTGTAAAGCTCGTACAGCTCATCGTTAAATCTCCGTCGATACTCGCCCACGCCAACGCGCAAAGGTCCATAATTCTTACGAAGAAATTTTCTCTCGAATACTCCAAGTGCCATCTCATCTGATTTTGAAATTGTCCATGCTTCTGCGCCGTACATGAGGACTGGAACGATGAGCGTCCTGTAGAGTGTGATTTTTGTTTGTCGAGAGAGGACTTTACTTTTCAGTTGCCTACTTAGTCCGAAGTAGCATTTATTGGCAAGCGTGATTCTTCGTTGGATCTCCGTGCTGACATCATTCTTGGTGTTAATGCTGGTTCCCAAATAGGCGAAGTCCTATTAGTTAAAATTCCACAAAAATGAGCAAGTGATGATTATCTGCGATATTGTAATCTTTTTCGGAAAAATGTAGACTTACAAAAATTTCGTTAAGTCACATCTGTACCTGTATTAGTACATGTATTTACATACATACAAATGCACATACACGTACATATCTACATATGTACGTATATGAATGTTATTGATATACTAAATTTCTTCTTTAAATAAAAGGAAAATGCAACGAAATATACCAAAACAAAAAGGAAAAAAAATAAATAATAATAATAACATAATTGCAGGCGAATTGTGGGCGATGCCAGATAGCCAGATGCCAGTGAATGATTCTAAAGCACGCAACGACGTGCACCGTGCAACATATCCACTCGTAAGTTACGCAACGTGCAACGCACATTTCGCTCGCTGTTGCTGATGAACAACAAAAATCTGAAAGAAAATAGCAATATTTGTCTATGCATATACATATGTACATACATAAATAAGCGCTAATAGAAGCAGGCACACACAAACGTACATACATGCAAAACTGTATGCAGTGAGAATATATGCATAAGTACATTTGTGTGTCTAAAAGAAAATTATTTGCCACGAAAATGCACGATGCTCATATTTGTCTTAGTACCCTTTTGGGTTAACTCTTAAGCTCTTAACTAAATTACAAAGCATTCACGATGCGCTAAACAAAGTAATAATAATACTAAGAGCACATGATAATACTAGTTTGGTGTGTGTTCTGTGGAGTTTTGGCCGAGCTTTTGCTCAATACATACATTGTACTTATGTATGTAAATGTGAACTTAGGCTCGATTCTGAGCTAGAGGAATACACCCGATTCGATTATGCAAAATTTCGTGTATTGAGTCTATGAGAATGTTCGTCTTTTCAGTCTTCCCATTTTCAATTGGGAACAAGTTCGTTTCTTCAGTCTTCCCCATTTCAATTGGGAACAAGTTCGTTTCTTAAGTCTTTCAAATTTCAATTGAGAACAAGTTCGTTTCCTCAATCTTTCACATTTCAATTGGGAACAAGTTCGTTTCGTAAGTCTTTCAAAGTTCAATTGAGAACAAGTTCTTTTCTTCAGTCTTCCCTGTTTCAATTGGGAACAAGTTCGTTTCTTAAGTCTTTCAAATTTCAATTGAGAACAAGTTCGTTTCTTCAATCTTTCAAATTTCAATTGAAAACAAGTTCGTTTCTTAAGTCTTTCAAATTTCAATTGAGAACAAGTTCGTTTCTTCAATCTTTCAAATTTCAATTGGGAAAAGTTCGTTTCTTAAGTCTTTCAAATTTCAATTGAGAACAAGTTCTTTTCTTCAGTCTTCCCTGTTTCAATTGGGGACAAGTTCGTTTCTTAAGTCTTTCAAATTTCAATTGAGAACAAGTTCGTTTCTTCAATCTTTCAAATTTCATTTGGGAACAAGTTCGTTTCTAAAGTCTTCCCCGTTTCAATTGAGAACAAGTTCGTTTCTTAAGTATTTCAAATTTCAATTGGGAACAAGCGTGTTTCTTCAGTCCTTCACCATTCCATTGGTAAAAGTTCCCTTCTTAAGTCTTTCTCAAGTCTATTGGAAAAAGTTCGTTTCTTAAGTCTTTAACTCAATTGGTAATGAGTTCACTTGTGCTTCGATACTCTGAAAAAAATACCCGTAGTTAAACCAACAACTTTCGGCTGTTGAATCTCCGTCTTTGATTCAACAGCAAAAGTATTTGTTTTTACAGCAAAGTTTATGATCCAACAATTTATTCAAAAACGGGCGTTGTTGATTCAAAAACTTGCTTGCCTTTAAAAAATTTTTTGTGAGAAAATATTTTTTTGTGAGAAAACCAACAAAAAAATAATGATGGAGAGAAGATGAAGAGATAAATCCAAAAAAAAGTTTATTTTTAGCAACAATTTTCTCCCCGTTGTTGATTTAAAGACAAAAGTATTTGACCCAACAGTTTCCGCTGTAAACAAAACTAATGAAAACAAATTTTTTTAAATTTTGTTCTTACAATGTTTCAAATAATTCATGGATTCCTTTTTAGGAAATGGAAGTATAAATAGGTTACTACAATTCAATATAATGTTGAATGTTCCACTATGTCATGATTGGATAGAATTTCAGGTTGATGTCATGGTTCGAATCCGGAGGAGAATATAAAATAAAGAAGAAAAATCAGAATAAGACATAATGATAGCAACCAGTGAATGATAAGAAGGAGAGAAGAATAGGAGAACAAGCGGAGTCTACATATTTGCAGTTGGGACCCGGGCGGAGAGAAGATGAAGAGTAAAATGCAAACAAAAATTTATTTTTAGGTGAAAATTTTTTCCAACAATCTCCGTTATTGACTTAAATCAACAACGCTCGCACCTTCGAAGCAACAACGGAGCGTTGTTGGGCACATTTCAACTGCGGAAAGTAGTTGATTTAACAGCGAAAGTCTTTAGATTGCCACCGTTTTTTTTTCAGAGTACTTACTCCGATTCCGATATCGAGCAACAGGCATGCAACATACACCCGAAAGTGAACATGAAACGTCTGGTAGATATAATCAACACTTACCCAATATTCCTTGTCAGCCTTCCATCCTCTCATACCTGGATATATGTATATATGTATACGTATGTAAACACAATCATTTCAACAATATAGCAGCAGATGAGCGAAGTTGATGGCGATTATGTATACAAAATTGGCTCGCTTGCTTGGTGGCTTGGCCTTTAATGATTAGAACACGTTGTGCGTGCGTATGTACTTAACAGCTAGAATAAAACTAACTAAAAAAGAAATATTAACGCAGATGAAGTGCTTTTATTTTTTGTTGATTAAACTTTATTATTTTTATTTTGCAAAGCAATTTACTAGAAAATGCTCTGCCATTAGCCATATGCTTGTGTGTACGTAGTTGGTTACCCTGCGAAAAAACAAGGAAAACATTTGGCTAGAATATAGCAATATTCGCTGGTGCTGAGCCGTAAAATGTGGGCTGTTCGGGATAAAAAATATCTCTAGCCATTTGGTGAAATATTGCATATTTCAAGGGGACACATTTGTTTTTATTTTTATGCTTTCTACTTTTTTCACGTTTCCTGTACAAAGTTTTTTCGGAGTACAGCCTCAGAGTGAAATACTCTGCCGAGTAATTTTTTAGAACATTTCAGCGAAAATACTCTTATGCACATATGAAAAAGGGTTAAAATTATACATTTGTGTGGGAGTATGAAGGTTAAAATGTTTCAGAAAATGGTTCCTTTTAAAATTTAAGTATATACAGTCCAACGAAATTTTTCGGTGCCATATGAATTTTAACCCATTTTGGCACTTAATATAAAAATATCTAAAGATATGTACATGTTTAAACTTTAATTAGCATAGCAAAAGAAAGTTGCACTCAACAAAATAGAGATGAGATTACGACGTTATTAAAATCAAATTTGTGTAAAAAACTTAGTGCATAACACAAACTACAAAAAATTGCTCTATTCTAATGCTAGAAAATATGTTTAACTACCTCTAAATGTCTTAGCATGATTTTCAGTTGATGCATCTAACCAATTTTCTGAAGCATTTCCGCTTATAATTTATACACATGCATGCATACACAATAACATTTTCTCTCGCGCCACAAAATTCTAACTTTTCTCATCCAAAGTTTTTTCCGCTTTTCTCGCTACAATTTGCAAACATACATACATACATACTTGCATACATACATACATCTGTACATATATGCTCGGATTCAATTGCCAAAGATTTCACTCACTAACTACCAGCATGTCGTTAAATTAAATAAACCAGCATGTACGTTGATTGTTAGCTGTTGTATGTATGTTCCTTTTGTTGTTGTTTATGTTGTTATTGTTTTTGTTGTTCTGTTCTGCTCACTCACAACATCAAACAAACAAAATTAACCAATCATTGAAATTATGACAATATCTGAACTGACATTTCCGTAAAAATTTTCATGTTCAAAAACGTTCACAGCAGATAAAAGCTATAACAATTTAGCAGTGAGCACAAAACAAAAAGAAATGAGTGAAAGATTTATGTAAGTAATAAACAAAATGGGTGAGTGATTTAAATTAGAAAAAAATGTTTTTTTGTTTAACTTGAAATGTATGTAAGTACAATAATTGAACTGAGACGGATGTTTAAATTATCAGTTTGCTGATTTGATGTCTTAAATATATATTTTTTTAAAATGAAATATGCAAGTTGGCTTTGTAGCGTAAACCAATTTTGAAATACAGCTGAACAACATTCTTTAGGTTAGTATAAAGACAAATACTAAAAATGTCATTTTCTTAGCTGTTGACATGAAGAAGCCAAAATGGCTATATAGGAAGAATAAGTTATATGGTAGCTATAAATATGTTTTACCAACAGAATAAGGGGGAGCCTAAGAATCCTCCATTCTCACAATTAGTAAGTTTCATAATAATTCAATGCTCAAGTTTGTTTTTTAAGTCTGTAAATTTTCAATACAGAAGTTCGTTTTTTAAGTCTTTTCCACTGTTTGAATGACCACGTTTGTTTCCTCAGTCTTTTCAATTGTTTCATAATCAAGTTCGTGTCTTAAGTCTTTGCAATGGTTCATTAATTAGGTTCGTTTTTTAAGTTTTTTAACTGTTTCCATCATCGTTTTTTTACTTAGTCTTTTTATATATGTATACATATTGTATGTATGTTTCATTTGCCAAGTTCGTTTCTTAAATGATTTCAAATTTTTCAACAGTTAAGTTCGTTTCTTAAGTCTTTTCAACTCTTTCAATGATCAAGTTTGTTTCTTAAGTCTTCACTTTTTCATTGTCCAAGTTCGTTTCTTAAGTCCTTTTCACTGTTTCATTGATCAAGTTCGTTCTCTATATCTTTGTAATTAGGTTCGTTTTTTATGTCTGTTTTAATGATGAAGTTTCTTTATTAAGTCTTTTTATCTGTTTCAATTGTAAGTTTGTTTCTTAAATGATATAAAATTTTTCAACCATTAAGTTCGTTTCTTAAGTCTTTTCAACTTATTCAATGATCAAGTTTGTTTCTTAAGTATTTTCAAAGTTTCAAAGAGCAAGTTCGTTTCTTAAGTCTTTTTAACTGTTTCATTGATCAAGTTCGTTGTCTATGACTTTGTAATCAGATATGTTCGTGTATTAATTATTTTCATATGTTTCAATGATCAAGTTTGTTTCTTAAGTCTTTTCACTGTTTCAAAGAGCAAGTTCGTTTCTTAAGTCTTTTTAACTGTTTCATTGATCAAGCTCGTCCTTTAAGTCTTTTCAATGTTTCAAAGAGCAAGTTCGTTTCTTAAGTCTTTCGCACTACCGTTAAAAAACTCTTTTCTTCAGTCTTTAGTTGAAAAAGTTTTTTTTCCAAATTCTTTCCAAAAGTTCGTTTCTTAAGTCATTGAATAGTTAGACGTACTAAAATAGGTACTATGAAATTGGTTACAATACTAATGCTTAAATAATCTCACTACATACACAGTTGTGTTTTAAGGTGTGTGAGAATGCCGACTGCTGTTATAGTGTAATGATAATGGCATTTTGTAGAACTAAAAATTAAAAAATGCATATTTGGAAAAAAGTAGAATGATTTAACAAATTAAATATAATGACAAATGATTTTTCCCTTCACATGCCCAACTTTCTCCGATGTTATCAGTTAATGCAGACAGTCCGTCATTTGATTATCACGAATAAATGTAAGAAAGTAATTTTCATGCAATGTTCTTTTCTCAAACTACTGACTTACTACATACAACTAACATTATTTTTCTTAAACAATGAGAATTTTACAAGCACAAAATAATAAGATTTTTAGTGTAAATACATAGTAAAATTATAAAATGTAGTACTCAATGCTTTGTACGACCTTATTTAACTACATATTACAACAACAACAACAACCAACAACATCAACCAGAACCTGAGTGACTTGACGCAATTAGACTGTCCAAAATTGAACCAATGAAGAAATAAAAATCGCCCGCAGCGAGCGAACAACTAGACGATTATCAATTATAGAAAATCAACAGTCAGACCGACAGTTGGACAGCTCAAACAGCGCTGTTTGAGGGTGAAGGGTACGAGGGCGCGACTGTGTGCTGACAAAAGTGGCCCATGAGGATGATCATGATTGGATTGTGTGCGGTGAAGTTGAAGTCGAGGTTGCAGTTGATGATGATGATGATGATGATGATGGCGCAGCTAGGCAATTGTATTCGAAAACTTTTAATTTGTTTTTAATTTGTATTTACATGCATTTATTTGTTTTATATGTAAGTACAGTAACATGCAGCATGATTATTCTATATAATTTACTGTTGTTGTTGGCATAGTATTTTTTTGTTTAGTGAAGGTATGTACATATGTATGTACATACTTGCACTTGCACTGAGAGTAATCGTAAGCACTAAGCATCTACAATAATCTAGCAATTATTAGCAACACCATCATGATGGTCATCATCATTATCTTCTACTTGATCACCGTCAGAAGTATTTTTTGAATTTTTTGTACATTTTCTGCTTTGACTTTGAGATCTATATCAGCGCTAGCGCAGCAGATAGCACTAAAATGCCGTCATCACAATTCGCATACTACATTATGTGCACATAATACATTTGTTGTTTGTATGTATGTATGTACTTTAATATGTATAAACCATTTAATCAAGGGTTTACTATTTGCTTATTGATACTTACTCCTACAATTGTTTAAAGTTTCTACATTTTATGTTTAAACCATAGACAGTTGATTTGAGCATGCATGAGAAAATGAGAAAAAAATTAACATATGTCGCTTAAAAGTCAAAGTGTTAATTGAGAAAAAAAATGCAAATGCTTTTCTATGAATTTTGATTTACATACATATGTATAATTTCGTTTAGTTAGTGAACGTTAAGCGGCACAGTTGAGAAATATGTAACATACACATGCCTGTATAAAAAAAATTATATAAACATTCATTATTCAATGATACAGTTTGTTCCTTACGTCTTTCAGTTTTCAATGAGGAAGTTCTTTTCTCAAGCGTCGATGGCAAATAAGTTTGTTTCTTAAGTCTTTTCCACTATTTCAATTAGCAAGTTCGCTTCATAAGTCTTTCTCACTAGCGTGAAAGAGTTCGTTTCTTAAGTCATTGATACATCATTCGTTATTGATTGTATAGGTTCGTTTCTTAAGTCTTTGAATTTTGTATGCGAAGTTTGTTTCATAAGTCTTTCATACTACCATGAAAAAGTTCGTTTCTTAAGTCATTAATACATCATTCGTTATTCATTGAATAAGTTCGTTTCTTAAGTCTTTTAAATTTCTCTTGGAAAGATCGTTTCTTAAGTTTTTCAAGAGTAAATCCTACAAATATGCCTACAAAGTAGTTTAAATCCGACGACATAAAATTCGATAAAATAAAAACTCTAACAAACCGGCTAAAATACATATGTACATACATGTATATTTTTCAAGCGAATAAATAAATCATTTCGTTTAATTCTACCTGAATTCTGTAGCCAAATGTTACCAATGCTAGAAACAATAACTAAATAACTGGCAATTGTTACAAAAATAAAAAAGTAACAAAACGAAAACAATGAAAAAATGCGTGCTAAAAAAAAAAAAAGAAATAACAGAATACAAAAACAAAGAGGCAGCGATGAAAAAAATGTTATGCATAGAGCAAAAGAATGCGGACCAAAGTGAGGTAATGAATTGAAGAATGAGAAGCGTAGATAATAGGCGTGTGTGTGGTGGCTACAAGGCGAAGCAAAAAAGAAACACGAAAGCGAAAAGAGGACAGAGAGAACAGAGGGGAAAGGGCAGAAATACTACATTTTTGTGTTTTTTCTTCTTTCATTTCACAGAAAAGAAATGAGTCAGTGTTGGCAATAAAGGCAGAGTAACAGCAACTAAGCAGCGTGTAGTAAAGTATGTAAGAATTGTGGGGTGGAGCTGTGTGTGTAAGGAATAAAATAAAAAATTAAGAATAAAGTTTTCTTTAAGCGGTAATTTAAGTCATATAAAATTTACAAGCTAATAGTAAAGTAAAACTGCTTAAAATAAATAAATAATAGCTTAAAAAACTAAAAAACACGCTTTAATCTTAAAAATCGTACTAAAAATTGAGAAATAATTTAATTAAAAACAAAATGATGGACGAAAATATAAGTATTTAAGGAAAAGCGTGGGGTGCTCAGTATGTCAAAAAATATTTAAAATCGGTGTTTTTTTACTAATAATTTTATTTTGAATTTTTTGAGATTTCATATATCGTACTCTTTAATTTCGCAACTAGGTATATTTTTGTAATAGTTGTACGAATGGAATATTTTCATGTTCAAATATTATTGAGCACCCCCACGCTTTTCCTTAAATACTTATATTTTCGTTCATCATTTTGTTTCTAATTAAATTATTTCTCAATTTTTAGTACGATTTTTAAGATTAAAGCGTGTTTTTTAGTTTTTTAAGCTATTATTTATTTTTGACTTTTTAGTGAAATTTTTCATTAAAGGATGTTTTATGCGGACGGAAGAATAAAAGTAAAAGGCAGTCTGATGGTGATGGTGTTCTCCGATATAGATCTACATACATATGTATTTATAACTTCTACCAAAAATCCCAATATGCAGTGAAGTAAACTAGTTTATTATGCAATATTTCCCAAACCCTTTTATTCAAGGTTTTCCAAACTAGTTTGGAAATACAAAATTTCCAAAACGTTTTGTTATATTTTACAATCAGAAAGTGAAGAGAAGTTGAGGTGAAACATTTGAAAAGAACAAAAAAAAAAGAAACCTGATTGAATAAATTCGAATTTAGACAATAAAGTTCCGAATACGTTTGTAGCGTAATGGTGAGGTATGCTGCCTACGGACCAAGGAGCTCAGGTTCGAGTCCCGAGTGGCGCATATTTTTTTTTATTATTTTTTTTATTTTTTTTTATTTTTATTTTTTTATTTTTAGAGAAATTTTGTTCACCTCACGTTTACAAAACATTGTATAAAAATGTAATTAGGGTTCCTTTTCGTTGATTCAGCACTTACTATTAAATGAATTACAAACAAAACCAGTTCTTGCTTTGCATACATATGTATGTACATGCGATTGTTTTTATTGCAAACACAACAACGACAAACCATAAAGCTTGTTACACAAAACACAAAACCAGTTCTTGCTCTGCATACGTATGTATGTACATTGTACATGCGATTGATTTCATTGCAAATACAACAAACCCAAAACAGAAAGCTTCAAGCTTTATTTTTGAGTGAATTTATGCATTGAGTTTATCGCCATCGCTATGAGCGATCGCTGGCTGTTGTGCGTTAGTTCGCTCGCTATTTGAGTGGTTATACGTTTTTCTTTGAACATTTGTTTGTGATTTGAGAAGAATGTATTTTTGAGCGTTCGTGAGTGAGTTTTTCCGTACCCTGCAAGCTTGTTACTTATTGGCTTGTATACGGGAGTGAATTGAAATTCATGGAGGCTATTTTGAAGAAAGGTAACATAAAAGCCGCAATGAAGCATAAAATATAATGTTGAATGTCCTACTATATGATGCCGTTGGGCTGTTGATGTCATGTTTCGAATCCGGAGGAGAATAGAAATAATAGAGAGGACACAAAAAAGTGAATGTTTGAAAGATATAATAATTTAGTTTTAAATGTTGCAACTTTTAGGATGGGATGAAGTTACATACATGCATACATACATACATACATAGATACATACATACATGCATACATACATACATACATACAGGTGAAGCTAATAAAAGCGTGTTAAAAAAAATGGAGCTCTTATTGGGCCAATTATTTAGACCGTATTTTCTTAATTTTTTCACTTCATTCTGTAAGTTTTCGTGTAAGAAAACCCTTAGTAAAATTTTCTGACGCATAATTTTCTAGAAAATTTTAAGCCTCTAGCTGCCACGCGAATGCCACTCTTTCACACTTTCCAGAAAATTGCTAAATTGACACTTTCGCGTGGCCGCTAACGGGTTAAAGTTTGCTTCATAAAACTTTGTTATGCCAATTTGAGCTTGTTGTTTTATTCTAATATGTAAAGAAACCTCTGGCGTACGATTCTCTAGAATATTTAAACCCACACAAATGCCACTTTTTCACAATTTCCTAAAAAAGTCGTCAAAATAACACTTTTGTATGGCCGATAACTGGTTAAAATTGTTATTATTCATAGAATTCTATTGTAACCACCTGAACTCGATATTTTGTTCTGCTATGTATTTTAACCCTCACCAGAGGACATATTAATTATTTTATAATTTTTTTTACTTTTTTTACTGTTTATATTCTTCTACGTTCTCTCCACAAAGATTGCGCCTGAGTGTGCTCCCAGTGCAAATTTGCGGCGCAAAATTTTCTAGAACAATTTAACCCTCTAGCACCCACGTAATTATCACTTTTTTACACTTTTCGAAATTACACATTCTCGTGGCCGTTAGAGGTTTAAGTTATTCTACAATTTCTTTAATATTTCTCCAGTTTAGTATAAGTATTCTAATTACAGATTTCGTTCCGATGTGAATTTTAACCCTTTTCTGCCCCAAGTTTTAAAACACCCGTAATATTAAATTTTACTCTGAATACAAAAATTTCTAATTTGATTTTTCTTTTCTTTTACAGATAAAATAAACCAAAATGTGTGCAAGTGGCAAAGCATGACCCAGCGTAATAATGTCTTTAAGCAATACGAAGACAACTAAACTGCGCTTATACCCCAAAAAGCACTAGTTGGCAACCAAGTAGGCCTCACGAGCAACGAGTCGCCTTGGAACTGGCGCGTACAAGTGCAACGATTTAGATATATGCGCCGCTAAAAAAAAAATATTAAAATGATCAAATATAAAAAAATTACAAAAATGCTTGACATGGAACGAAAGCCGTCGACTTCGACCACTTCACTGTCCAAAACATGGCCACATTTTGAACGAGCCCAAAGCAGCCAACAATATAAAAAGAGCGCCGTGTGTAAAGCGCTGCCAAAAGCTGCGAAAAAACGACTGAACACTCTAAGTTACAACAAAAAAGCCACCCGCATTTCAAAAACCTACTCCTGCAATAGTTTATGGAGTGCGCTGCACATCTACGCATTAACCCTTACCTGCTACACACTGCTCGCTACATCGCATGTATCAGCAGAGCATGTACGCGAATTGGAGGTATCGGAGGGTGTACCGATTGGTCATCAAATCGGTTTTATTGGTGAATTTACGCATGGCGTCGATAGTGGACCGCCATATTTGATTGTGCCGGTGCCGGGTAGTGGAGTTGACAGCGATCTCGCTATCGATCACACCACTGGCGAGATACGGACTAAAGTGTATTTGGATCGTGAAACGCGTGCCTCATACAGCCTCGTCGCCATACCGTTGAGTGGTGAGAATGTGCGTGTAGTGGTGCGTGTTTTGGATGAGAACGACAATGCGCCCACATTTCCGCAACCGGTAATGAATATAGAATTTCCGGAGAATACGCCGCGCGATATAAAGAGAACGTTACAACCGGCGCGTGATCTCGATTTAGGTCAATACAATACGCAACGTTATAATATTTTGTCGGGTAATGCGAATAATGCATTTCGTTTGTCGTCGCATCGCGAACGTGACGGTGTGTTGTATTTGGATTTGCAAATCAATGGATTTCTCGATCGTGAAACGAAGCCATCGTATAGTTTGGTAATTGAAGCATTAGATGGTGGCACACCGCCATTGCGTGGCCAAATGACCGTGAATATAACAATACAAGATGTGAATGATAATCAGCCGATCTTCAATCAGAGTCGTTATTTTGCGACAGTGGCAGAGAATGCCACAATTGGCACGAGCGTACTGCAAGTGTATGCCACCGATACAGATGCCGATGAGAATGGGCTGGTGGAGTATTCGATTAATCGGCGTCAGAGTGATAAGGAGCAAATGTTTCGAATTGATGCACCAACGGGCTTGATCAGCGTGAATAAACCATTAGATTTTGAAACAAAGGAGTTGCATGAGTTGGTTGTGGTGGCCAAAGATCACGGCGAACAGCCGCTGGAGACCACCGCCTTTGTTTCGATACGTGTCACAGATGTCAATGACAATTTACCCACAATCAATGTAATCTTTCTTAGCGATGATGCCACACCCAAAATATCCGAGTCGGCACAGCCAGGTGAGATTGTGGCGCGCATTTCGGTGAATGATCCCGACTCCAAGGCCGAGTACTCAGATGTCAATGTCACGCTAAATGGTGGTGATGGTCATTTTGGTTTGAATACGCGTGATAACATAATTTATTTAGTTATCGTTTCACAACCACTCGATCGCGAATCGCAATCCAACTACACACTCAGCGTGGTGGCCACAGATAATGGCAAGCCGCCATTGCATGCTTCCAAAACGTTTTACCTGCGCGTCACCGATATCAACGATAATGCGCCACAATTCGATCGCGAAACCTATCATGCTAATGTTATGGAGGTGGCGGATCCGGGCACTTCTGTGTTGCAGGTGAATGCCTACGATAGCGATGAGGGTAATAATTCGGCCGTGATTTATGCGTTGGCCGATACACCCGAGACGCATGGCGAATGGTTTCAAATTGATTCGCATACCGGTTTGATAACGACGCGCACGCATATCGATTGTGAAACGGAACCGGTGCCGCAGTTGACTGTTATCGCGCGTGATAATGGTTATCCGCCGTTGTCTTCGTCGGCTACGGTGCTGGTGACCATACACGATGTGAACGACAATGAGCCGATTTTTGATCAGAGTTTTTATAATGTTTCGGTGGCAGAGAATGAACCGGTGGGAAGGTGTATTTTAAAGGTAAGTCTAATATGAAAGATTGCATTATTTATACAAGTATTGAACAAGAGACGGTTTCGTTAGCTACTCGCTGTTAGCTACTCGCTGTGTGTACTCGTTATATTTTCTCGCCTTAATACAAGCACTGTTCAGAATTTGTTTTGCTTTATTTCTTAAAAAATGTATGAAATATCATATAGTAAATTACCTTATGTTGGTACTTACTCGCTCGGTAATATATATACATTAGGTGGGCCCAATAACGAATTACCGATTTTCTTCAGCCTTACCTTCTCCATCGGTAACAGCATACTCAAAGATGTCACATATATAAATGTTTGTTCCGATTGGAGATGGTTAGGGGATATCATACAGGGTTCAGAGTTCAGATGACCATATGTAACCAATGTGTGACATCACCTAGCCGCGTCCGATTGCTACAAATATTTATATGCGGTAACTTCGACTATATAGGCATCGACATATTGGGATGTGATAGAGGAAATATGATATAATATTTGTCTCCATACATTTGGGAATAACGCTAATGTACATATATCGCTCTTATCTACTCGCTGAGAGGAATTTTTTAAAGAAATATGGTTTAACTTTAACTTTGAGAGAGTTTAAGAATTTGTTATTATATCGCACACTAAATAAAAAAGCGTTACAACTCAAAATTCAAAAATTTTCAGGAGAGGCAAAAAACTTTTTTATTTTTATAGGCAATGATATGGGAAAAGGCTTCGTATAATAGTTATTTCACAGTTAAAAAAGACTCTGATGGAAAAGATTTTTTGGCAGCCGCTAGAGATATATTCTGTGTACCAATTTATGGAAGAAACCCGATTTCGAAAAATTTTGAGTTGTAACGCTTTTTGATTTAGTGTGCGATATGTGCAGTGTACAGGTTTATGTCAAAATGTAGTTTCTTGCACATCTATCGACCTAAGTGTCTGGCTGGTAACTACTCGCTGAATTTTCTCGTTACTGTTATCTCCTTATACCCCGAGTGCCTTTGTGCTAATGGTTTTGCCTTAGAAAGAGGCCACAAATCTAGCTAACAATTTGAGGTTACAAAATATTTATTAAACGAGTAAATTCCAGATATTAGCCTAAAGGTGGCATTACTCGCTTAGAATACTCGTTACTTTATTTGCCTTTTGTGCAATTTTCTTCCTAAGCGTGTTTCTACTAAATCCTTAAATCAGTATGGTTTGGAATTAATTCTAATAAGTTGCCATATGGGATAAAGCTTACCTATTCGGGTACACGCTGAAAGCACTCGTTACTTTAAATTAATATTTTCTAGGGTTAAGAAGATATCTTAGCCATAAGTTTAGTGTGTAAAATGTATATAGACTTTTGAACGAGTAAATTCGAAATACTTACCTAAAGGTGTCGTTACTCGCTGAGAGTCCTCGTTATTTTATTCGCCTTTTATACAATTGATTTTCTGCTAGATCTGGTTCCTATTAAATACTTAAATCACAAGGACTTGCTATTCCTTTTAATAAGTTGCCAAATTACAATATTTACCCATTCAGATACTCGCTGACTGCACTCGCTATTATGAATTTCTTTTTTCTCAGCTTAAGAAGCCATATAAGCCATAGTTTTAGCAAGTAAAATTAGTGTATATTGGTATTTTGTGTAAATTAAATTTTTAGTGCATTCCCCTCTCGATAACTGACCTAGAGTTGCTGCGAATGGTACTAGCTAATTTTATTCATTGTCAACGTTTCCTCCAATAAGAATTTCATATAAATATTTTGAAAATGTGTACCAATCAAATAGCGTGTATTCTTGTTCAATGTGTTTCTGCGTTGACCTGCTAACTATTGCAGGTCAAATAAGATTCGAATAATTAAAGCAATTCTTCTCGGAAAAGTCAAACAACACAACAAAAGAAATCATTTAATACTCAACCTCTTGTTACAGAAAAATACATATGTATACATGTATGTCTTTCTTAAATAGCAGATATATTAACTGTCATAATTAAATGCGAAAAAAGCCACAGCGAACGCGGTGAATAAACTCTAAATTACGTAAATCATAATTTCTACTATTTGTTCTGGCATTTATGTAAAAGAAAAGAAGAAGAAACATAAAATACTACAAAGCACCCTAATTCGCTTGCGGTAAAAATAGTGACGATACTTTGCGTTAGAAAAGAAAAAAAATTAGAAAAATAAAAAGAATAAAGAAATATTACAATATTTATGCTACAATTTTGTTAAAGCATCATCTCCGAATTTTCTAACTATTTCAATATATTCTGCTTAGATGGATTTTTATACAAACCTAGTGCGGTTGTAACTCTAACATGTTTGGGGGCTGAGCTTCTCTCCCAGCTCCTTTAGCATAGATAAAAAAACTTCACGCTCCCACAGCATCCTCTTAGGGACGCCTCTTTCGCTTGCTAAGAATGATAAAAGTTGGCGCAAGTGCTCAAATGTGCAATTCGATGCTTTCTGCGGTACAAAACAGAAAGAAAACAAGTTTTTGATTTAGTAAACACTTCTGTGACATACGTATATATGTATTTTAAAGCAGCGCGCAAAAAAAAAAAAAAAACTCCGCAGGGCTGTGGCTTGGAGCAAGAAAAAAAAGCACATACAATTTCTAATGATTAGCTTATTCTCGTTTAAATGGCCAACATGCTGTGGCCAAAAGCTAAAACTACGATCACAGTCCGGGTGAGAACAAAAGACATATTTCAACTGCTTGTCATTGTCAGAAGTTTTTTCGTTTTTGTTGTTTTCTTGCTGATTTTTTCTTTGCTGCTGCTTAGGTGCTTTGTTGTTGCTTGTGGTGCCTTTAAATGAAAGGCGGTGGCAGAAAAAGTTTTTGGAAAAGCGAAAGAAGCAAGATTTAAGTAGCATGCAGACATATACCTACACATAGGCATGTATGCACAGCTGTGTGCAACAAAAGAGCTGCAAATTATAGATAAATTGTTTACGTGTATAACTATTTGAGATAATATTTTAGAGATTTTACTACGAAAATAATTTAAATTAGAAAATTAAGTCGTTTTTGAAACTATAAAATTTTTTCGAATTCCAATTAGTTTTAGAACTGTAAAAAAAAGTTAAATATATAACAAAGCAATGTTTTTTGAAATTTTTCCATGATATCGAATTTTCAAAAATTTTCGAATTTTCGAAACTATTTATAGATATATCGATATTTTCAAATGTTAACAGTGTTTGAAATCTTTCGCTTTAATTTTTTTTGTATCTGAAGTATTTTTTTATTTTTTGATATTTGAAATTTTTAGTTTTTCGATTTTTAATATTTGAATTTTTCAATATTAGATTTTTTTTAATTTTGCGCGATATTTTGAAAATTTTTTCTCATTTTCGAAGTTTTGAAATCTTTTCAAATTTACAAAAAAGTTTTCAAGCTAATATTAACTTTTTTAGAAATTATTGATTTTTTTATATCTTCGATATCTTTAAAATCATTAATATTTGAAGTTTTAAAAATTTTGAGAAATTGAACTTTATTTTTAAAATTTTACAATATTTTGAATTTTTAAAATTTTTCAGCATTGAAATCTTTTCAAGTTTTGAAACCAATATTAAACGTTTTTAGTGAAATTTTTGATATAAAATTTTTAACGCCGATTTTTCAAATTCTACGATTTAATTTTTTTTATATTTTGAGTTTTTTTTTCTATTTACGATATTTTAAAATCTGGAATTTATGAGTTATCGCAATTCTTTGAGCGTTTTTTTAAATTATTTTATTTTGAAGTTTTACAATTTTCCACATTTTTTTTTAAATATTCGAAGTTTAGATTTTTTTTAATTAAAAAAAAATTTAAAACCAATATTAAGTTTTTTCTTGGTTCTGAAAATTTTAAAGGAGTTAAATGAAAAAAGCCTGTTTAGTGGCTTTGCTGCTATTATTGTGCACATGACTATACAATTATATTGCACACACATGCAAAAATTTGAGAATTATAAACAATAAAAAAATTATTTTTCTGCATTTATATTTGTATATTTGGTGCAAATAATTATATACATACGTATAAAAAGAAAGCCACATAAAGTCAACGGAAATTGCAAAAGCATAAACGGTAGCGCATTGCAATTGTTCTTGTTGTTGTTATTTATATTAAGCATCACTGGTTAATGCTGTTCTGATTGTCATTGTTGTTGATGTTGCTGTTGTTGTTGCTGTTACTGCCTGCTGTCTGCTATTTGCAATGCATCACTCACCACCATTGGCGTATGTTGATGATGATTTCGATTCCCCAACGAGATAGTTTTGGCAACACAGACGTCACGTTGGCATTTTGGACGACTCTGTCGCCTCCGCTGCCTTCAACTCCTCCACTGCCTTCTTCATTGCCTTCAACGGCAGCCTCGCCACCATCGCCATTATTTTTGTTGTTGTTGTTGCTGATTATGCTTATGGCGGCGCTTGGGGTTTCGCACTGGAAGGCTGTGAAAGGTAGAGAAGAGAGAGAGATAGGGAGAGAGCGCGTGGGGGTAGAGCGTACAAAGGGGCGCACGAAAGCACGAAAATTGCGAGTGTTCACCTTTTTCGGGAAGCTGCGAATTGGAATTTCGAATTTCAGGATAATTGCAGCATTTGGCTGTTTGCCTGCCATTCCATTCCATTCCATTTGCAATTACTTGCCATTTCTTCATTTCTTTTTCTTTCTTTTTTGCGCGATTTTTTGGTAATTTTATTGTTGGTCTTTCTGCCGTTTTGCTTACATTTTTGGTAGATACCTACTCTGTATTTACGTACGTGCGCTGTTGCTTATTTTCGAAAAAGTTGATCTCTGCGGGCAGCTTGTTGATTGCTGTTGATTATTTCTTGAGGTTGCAAAAATATACTTATGTACGATTGTTTGTCTGTCTGATTTTTTTCTTGATGCGTCTACTGCTGCTACTCTTTCTGCGTTAATTTCAACAAATGCGAAGGATAATTGATCCAGCTGATTATGGCTTCCGTCATAATTTTTTGATTATTTCTTTGCCTTTCTTTTGCTTTCGTTTCACGATTCTCGATTCGAATTGTATTGATTTTTTGGTACTTTGGCGGCATAATGATTACAAATGTATTATTTTGCTTATTATATTTGTCTGGTGGTCAATATCGGGATTGTTAATGATTGTTATTATGCCACTACCTAGTCTGTTGCTTATTATTCACATTTGATTTCGATTCTTGGTTTCTCGATTTTCGTGATGCAGAAATCAAATATTTTTGGAGGCTATAATTTAGGGTTTGCAGCAAGAAATTGATATATCAAAAAAAAAAATAATAATAATAAATAAATAAATGTATTTGTGTTGCAATTTCAAAAGTTCTTCTTGTATATTTTTGCTTCGCATCTATCGGCTTGTCATGAGTATTCACACTCGATTGTGAAGAAATTCTAATAAGAGCACCTTTTTTGTATTTTCGTGTATAAATTCAAACAAATTTAATTGATTTTTTGTAATTTTAGGAATTAAAAAAAAACTACCGCCACTATCTTTTTTGACTGTGCCGACGTGGTCTGATTTTTATAGCTTTTTTCTTAGATGGAGATGATAAACTTCAAAATATTAATATTTGTATAATCGGTTGATTATATTCTGTTGAACATTCTAACTGAGATACTAACACACTAAAAGAGAGCTTAAGAACGCTCCATTATTCTCTCTTAATTTTATAGAAGATAAGGAAAAATAAGATATGCAAAATATGTACATATGTATGTATACTCTTTTCAACCATTTCAATGATCAAGTTCGTTTCTTTAGTCTTACAGATTGCAATGATTAAGTTCGTTTCTTAAGTCTTTTCATCTCTTTGAATGGCCGAGTTCGTTTCTTGAGTCTTTCAATTTCCTGCGAAAGAGTTCATTTCTTTGGTCAAGTTTGTTTCGTAAGTCTTTTCATCTATTTGAATGATCGAGTTCGTTGCTTGAGTCTTTCAAACTAACGCGAAAGAGTTCGTTTCTTTAGTGTTTAACTCGTTATTTTTCATTCATTCAACAAGTTCGTTTCCTAAGTCTTTAAAATTTCTATGGAGAAGCTCGTTTCTTAAGTTTTTAAAGAGTTAATCCTGCAGAAATACCATAAAATGAGTTAAAATTAAGGAAAAACGAATACTTGAAGTTTAATTTCTTTATCCGATTTACTAGAGAAGCTGTTGTTGTTGTTCCATTTTCATTTCATCGACTCTCAAACTACGGCCAAGACTTTTGTCATTTTGAGCATGTAATTTATTTTGGTTTAGGATCTTTTTGTTTGCAATTTGCTCTCACTATTGCTTTGCCACACTAATAACTGCTCCACAAACCAAACAAAGCCATAAATGAACTAGAAACTAAACATTGACTGCCGAAGGAAGTGGATAATTCGCGCTATTACAAATAAAGCGAAAATTTTTCAAAACGAATCATTATGTAAATTATTTTCTTTATAAAATGGCGATTTATTTATAAAATACATATATATACATACGTAGATATTATTTCTACTAAAAGGCAGCCAGCAAACAATTTCATTGTCTTTGCAGTGCATGGAAAAACTATTTTGCACATTTTCCATTTAGTGGAAGAGTTCAATGCAATTTGGCGCAGTTGGAGTGTAGAGTTGGAGTTAAAAAACGAAATTATATAGAATTAACTACATACATGTTGTAGACACTTATTTTAGTTGTTGCTATTTCAGTTTTTTGTTTCTCTTATTGTTGTATTTACACCATGAAAAAAGCGCCACACCGCGCACACCACATCACTTTAGTTGCAGCAAATGATTTGCATGTGCATGTTGTTGTTGTTGTTGTTATGTATTTTGCTGTTTGTTGTTGTTGCACTGTAATTTCCAGCAAGCACTTGTTATTGTTGTTTTTGTTGTTGCCACTTTTTTTATTGCAAAACCATTGGTGGGAAGCACTTTTAGGCGTATACAATGGTACATACATATGTACATCACTGTGTGATCACTCTATTGCAAAAATCCAACTGCCAACTGCTGTTTGCTGACTGCTGTTGTTTTTGTATGTTTCTGCGCATTGTTTGCAGCAATTTGTAATTTATACACCCACCACATGTGTACCAACAAATTAAGTAAATGTGGAAAATTGCTAAGTTTTAATTCTTACTTACTATTATCGATTGCTGTAGTCACCATCAAACTTGCATACATACAAACATATATTCATACATAAAAAATACATTCATATGTATGTATATATGTATATACATACATCCATATATACATAAATACAATTCATCAAACTGTGCACCACAAACTGTCTTAAGTTTGATCCCACTATGCAATGTGTTGCCGAACTCATTTGTTGTTGTATGCACATAGAGTATGCACATGTACATAAATCTACATATGTGCATACGTTACAATGGAATACCTGCTCTTTTGAGGCGTTTTTCCTTTTTGCGCAAACGAAAGAATAAAAAAGGAAATTAGAAAACAGCAACGTTTTGAATGACAGCACCCACATAAGTGCGCTTTTGCCATTAGAGTCGTTTAGATATTTTTTCAACTGATGATGAAGGTGTTTTGAGCACATTTATATACACTAGGGTGTCCCGAAATATTTTTTTTGGATTTCCTTAACGCAAGACCCCTTAAAATTTGCGGTTTTGATCGCAAATTACGAAACAAGTTTTAAAAACTAAATACAATTAGATCTTCAGGGCTCTACCGATCTTTAAAGTTTTGCGGTTTTGTCATTTATGCAGAACGCCCACTCACCACAACATATATTACATCCGAATATTGTTTGCATGCTTACTATGTAACTCTTTTCGTTCTTATAAGTTCTATTCGCTTAATTTTTTATGCAACTTACTTTTAAGTGCAAAAATCTGAAATCCATGTAGTTACAATGAAAATACTCGTTTATACACATATTTTCTACAATGGGTTTGATGCAGCTTCTGCATTTTATTTGCCTTTCAATCGTGGAGAATCAGTTCGATAAAAAAAAAAAAACAAAAAAAGATTTAGAAGAGACTACAAGCCCTGGGCGAAGGTACTAGTATGCAGTGTTTTCACCGCAAAATGGGTTTCCATACGTTCAGTATTCCCGCGAGGTCAAAAAAATTTGGATCGTAAAAACGGAATAATATATGTATGTATATTGTTTTTAAGTATCATCTCAGAGAAAAACTATTAAAACTTCATATAAAATAAAGTGCTTTAACTTCATAACTATATATTATTTTTTATTATTTCTAACATGAAAAAAAAAAATCCATCAAATTCAAATATACACATATTTACACTAAAATAGGTGTAAAAACTTTTCTTTCGCAGCCTTACAGAATTCGCAATTAAAATTATATGAATAATGTACTTTACTAAAACGAATTATATTAAAATTATTTCATTTAATTTATTTAAACGAAAGTCATATCAGATAAACAAAAATCCCCTGAACACAAAAATAGGTTTGCAGCACTTTTTTTTTTATTTTAAAAATAATTCAGTTAAAAATTCTTTATTCAATTAATTTTTTTAGGTAGTACAGTCATATGAAAAATAATAGGGACACTTGCCTTGAAATATTTCAAAGATCGATCCTGCTTCAATTTCTAAACAATGGTCAAAACTTAATCATTAATTTCTTGCTCAGATATCTCCGAAGTAAGGAACAGTTATTTAATTGGCCATTTTTTGCGTCGTTTCATAATGGCTGATGATTTTGTGAAGTGAGTTCGTTTCAGCTTGTGAAAAATAATAGGGATACCAAATTTCAATTAAAATTTTTTTCGAAAGGGTGGAGATTTTTGTAGATAATAAAAAACTAATTCACTGAATATCAAATAAAGTTTTATAATATACTAGGTTTAATGGTACTAGGTCAGAATGGGTCGAGGATACCCCTTCACTATTCAACTTATAGCAAAAAGAAAAAATCTCCAAAATAAGTGTCTTTCGTGCCGGGAAATTGACGAAATGTGAAATTGCTTTGAAATAATATTGGAAAATGTTGTAAAATATAATCCAAAAGTATAAACACGGGGACTGAAGCCAAAAATATAGCCACTGGTTCAAAGGAATATACAGATATTTGTAAGAAAGGACCCCTTATGTCTTTCCATGACAAAAAAAATTAGTTTTATTTAAAATTTAAATCTCCCACAGTTCGAAAAATGTTATTTTTAAAAGATTTAAAGCCAAAAAGGCCAAGAATAGCGCCCTTTCTCCAAACCATGCAATTCTGAACATGTTTGGCTGCAAGTGGTGTGTAGTTTCAAAGTAGTAGAAACATAAACAAAGAAGGAGAATCACGATACCAAAAACAAAAAGGACAAGGAAAACATACGTTATAAAAAATAAGTAGGAAAGAGGAAATATAGAGGGAATATATGAAATAAGTAGGTACCTAGAATAATTAGTATATAATAGCAACAACAAAATAGTAGTGGCAGCAATAACAACAAATCTCAAAAAATACTATGGTCGCAATCTCAAGCAGAAATACCAAAATTTGGACAGAAAAATATATTTGAATTCTAAGTTTTTTAAATTAATTAAATGCAATACATTTGTTTCTCTGTACTTATATGGTTAATCTTTTAACTTTTGAGTATGACATTTTTATTATTTTAGCTCTAAAGTTTAGGTTTCTAAATATATGAAATTAACAAAACTTCAGATCTCGGTAGAGCCCTCAAGATCGAATTCAATTCCGGGTTTTTTACTTTTATTGTGATCTGTATTCAATTACGCAACTTTTGATACCTCTTGCGATAGCGTAGCTCGAAAAAAACTTTTTTTCATACATGAACGGGACACCCTAATATACATATACATATATACCTAGATATACATACATATCCATATGTCATGAAGGGTGTAGAAGGTACCAAAGTAGAGGACTGTGCGACAAGCAACTTAAAATGTAGTCCTATATCAGTGGATGTCGTTTACAGAATGTCTTATGAAGTAAGTTTTCTTTCGCTATATACATTACAAGTTCCAGTATTCTGCCAAAAATCGACTGCTATGATGTTATATGGGCAGGCAGACTGTTTAAGTATATGCAGTGCTTCTTTTCGATAGAAATATTGAATAAATAAGTTTGCAACAAAACAGTAGTGGGTTACTCAACTACATTTTCTACTTAGAAAAGGTTGTCGTGAATGCTATAAACTAGTTACAAAGAAGAAATCTTCAACTTGGTGTGCATTTTCTGTCGTGGATCGTTGTGAATAGAAATTCACTTAAATCACTCAGCTTAAATCTTTCAGCTTTCAATGAGAAAGTTCTTTTCTTAAGTTTTTAAATGGGCTCTGATAAAGTTCGTTTCTTAAGTCTTTAAGTTTTCAATGATAAAGTTCTTTTCTTAGGTCTATAAGTGAGCTCTGATAAAGTTCGTTTCTTAAGTCTTTCCCTTTTCAATGAGAAAGTTCTCTTTTTAAGTCTTTTCAGTTGCTCTGAGCAAGTTCTTTTTTTAAGTCTTTCAGTTTTCAATGAGAAAGTTCTTTTCGTAAGTCTTTAAGTGAACTCTGATAAGGTTCGTTTCTTAAGTCTTTCAAAATTAAAAGAGAAAGTTCTCTTCTTAAGTCTTTTCAGCTGCTCTCATTAAGTTCGTTTCTTAAGTCTTTCAGATTTCAATGAGAAAGATCTCTTCTTAAGTCTTTTCAGCTGCTCTGAGCAAGTTCGTTTTTTAAGTCTTTCAAAGTAGAATGAATGAATTCTGTTTTTATGAACCATTTATGAGCTACTTAGGCAACTCAGGCGAAGTCACTACCCAATGAGATGATGATACCAAAGCTAGAACCGAAAACTGTATAGAGTTGTTCTAAATTAATCCCAAAATGATTACAAAATGCTATCAAAGCTGTATCAAATAAATAATGAGATTCGGCTGAAAAGATATTGAAATTGTACTTAGATTCTTCTAAAATGATATCTCAATGATCTACAAATATTTTAAAAGGATTCTGAAAAAAACCGCTTCTTAAATGTTTCGAAACTGGTTGTTGGAAAACCCAGTGACCTGAGACAACATGAAATGTTTGCGTTATGGTAGCTGAAGTGCACATTGCTAACATAATAAGCAGATTGAAAACCATTTAGCTATTTCAGTACGAAATATAAATTTTTTTACGTATATGTATGTGTATGTTCACGTGTATTTATGCATACAATATTGCATAAAGCACTGTCCCTTTAACTGAAAAAATAAAATGTAACTAATCGGTGAAGTGAATAGCATACCAACGAGGTAGCGAGCGATTTTGGCGAATAGCCAAGTCCTTATTTCAATTGGAGTGCAAGCAAAAGCTATGCCAAATGTGATTTTTTATTGCATAGAAAAGTAAAGAAATCAAGCAAAGAAAAATAGTACGTATGCAATGTGATGAGCGTAGAAGAAATCGTAGAAAGAAAAGCTAACAATAACACTTATATGTATGTATGTATATGTCATAGATAACTGTTATGAAGCGTTTTTTCGTGATAAAATAACGAGGTTTTTTTTTTCTGTATTCCATTTTGTGAAGCATTAATGTTTTTTTTTTTTATTTTTACTGCGCTTTTCTATATTCTCAGTAACAAAATAACAGTTATTTTTTCGATTTCATGTTCAATATTTTATTATTTCTTGCTCAGTTTCATTTCACCTCACCAGCTTGGCAGCTTCTCAGCATCTCAGCAATTTAGCAGCACAGCAGCATAACTATTCAACACCTTAGCAGAGTTGCTCTGGTTCGGTTTCACGCTCTTTTACACACACACACTATCTCGCTCTCTCTGCCAGTATTTCTCCTACTCATTGTTGCTTTTAGCTCACCCAACACAGACACCAAAACTATTTTTGCTCTGGCGGCCTTTTACTATTTGACCATATACAGCGCACAACAGAACAGGTTTGCCTTAATATTTTGTTGGTCTACGCGCTAAAGCACATATTTTTACCCTTTTTCTCTCATTCGTTGTTACTTTGTAAGCATGAAACATGCTTTTATTATTGATTTTCTATTTTTTTTTATATATTCGGTTACTTCTTCGTCAAATTTTTGTTGTTGTCCATATTTCCCTTTTACTTTTGCCTACAAATTAACATAACATAGACATGGCTTCTAAGCCGCTATCTCCCTTGCATACCGTCTCACTACCAGCACCAACGCCATCATCATCATTATCCTCATCATAATCATCATGGAATTCATCAGCGAACTGCTCGATTCAACACATTTTCAATACAAATTCCCTTGCATTGTGTTTTTGCTATTGCTTTGGTGCTATTCAAAAGGCACAAAATACAAAGAGTCAACAGAAAATTATTGTTGAGTTAGCTATGTTCGGTTTAGTTTTTGTGTTTCTGTTGTTGTTGCCTTTTCATGGCAAATAAGCCAGTTAGTGTTTTGCTTTTTTATTCTCCATCTCACCTCATTCATTTTATTCATAATTTGTTGGTTACTCTGACTAGTTTAAGCACTTTAAAATCTCCAAACACAGCATAAAAGCGCATAAAAGGCTGGCTGTTGTTGTTGTTAGTTTTGCTGTTGCTGTTACTGCTGCTGATGCTATTTGTATTTGTGTTTGTGTTTGTGTTTGTGTTTGTGTTTGCGTTTTTATTTGTGTTTGTATTTGTGAGCAACGAAAGAGAATAACTCAGCGGCGGCAATTAACTAAACGCCAAATGGCTGACCCTGTTAACCCACCAAATGTGGTGGAAATGATTGTTAAGTTAAGTAAGCGGAATGCAAGTTTGTTGTCTAAGCCTTTTAATTTGTTAAATGCTTGCTTATGTACATACACACATATGTAAGTGCTTGTTGCTACTTATATTGTTGTTTATTGTTTGAAATGGTTGGGGGCATGGTGTTAAAAACAAAACTCATTAAAAAGCCACTTATGGGTGTTAAAAAAGATTACAAGAAAAAAAGAATAATAATAAAATTGTTGAGAAATATGTGAAAATTATTAAAAGAAAAATTAAAAAAAATAGCAATAAGAGTCCGTGGAGTAAATCTTTATTAAGGTTGTAAAGAAACCGTTTTGAAACGTTACTTATCTATAAAGAGACTAAAGGTTAAATGCTTGAATGCTTGAATGAAATGTTGTTGTCAATGGTATTTTCTGTCATATTGAATGGGAATAGAAAAAAATTAATTTAAACTTAATTTAAATTTTATTATTTAATGCTTAAATTAACAGTTTACTTCTCAAAACGTCTATTATTTACAATGTGCCAACCTAAGTGAACAACGATACCCAAAAGGTGGCTGAAAAATGCTCTCATATTTTTTGCTGGTTGAATAAATGGAGAAAACAGTTATCTATAATAGGAAAACCCTGCCGCAATTATTAAAAGTGATACAAGTAAAATGATTTAATTGCTACAACACCAACCGTGTGTAGCAAGTCGCATTTAATATTGATTGAAATCCACTTAATAACTTTTTCCCATTCTGGTTTTCCAAATAAAATTAAAATGTGATTTATTTCGGGTTCAACTGAATTAATCTAAATATTTAGTTCGCAAAAGCTTGATGATTTTTAGGGTCTTTAATATGCTGGCTTTGTAAAGCTACATTAATTAATAATAATAATACAATGGCGCTATTATAACTCTGACGAGTTTTATGGCCGAGCTTCTCTCCCAATTCAAGGTGTGCTCCTTTTTTGTTTTTCCTACTAATTGGGTGGACCTACAGTTTTATGCCGGCTCCGAACGGCGAATGCATTTTTTGTGAGAAGCTTTTTCATTGCAGAAATACACACGGAGATATGGGTCGTATGTACCTCAATGGTGCACTTAGGGTTAATTGGCCTTCCTTGGAAAATATTTTCTTTCCGAGATGATGAAAAATATAAAAAAGCGACAGCTGGGGTGGTGTAGCATGTCAGAAATATTTGAGCACATTCAACTCGTAATTTAAAACACAAAAATATGGAATGCACTAAAAGTGCATTCAACCTATTTCATTTATTAAAATTTATAACGTAAACAAACAACAGCCAAATTTTATGCTGACGCCGTATTTCTGATTTGTCGCATTTGCCTTTAAGCTAAGTCGTATGTACGTATGTATGTGCACGGGCACTTGACTACACATTAAATGCATAAGCCGTACATATGTACATACATATCTACATAGCTAGTAAGAATTAGTGTAAATATGTATTATAGTAAATAAGTAGTACATAAGAAATTTTGTGTATAAAAGGGATTGATTTTGTTCAATAAACAATCAATTATTGACTCGCTGTCTTAATAGCGAGACCACAAAATACTTGTTTTATTCGCCGAAGAAAGGGCGACAGAATATGGCGATCCTGCCAGTTAAACAGGATCCTTGCCAGTTAAACAGGATCCTTGCCAGTTAAACAAGACATCCTTGCCAGCATCCTTGCCAGACAAACAGGATCCTTGCCAGTTAAACAAGACATCCTTGCCAGCATCCTTGCCAGACAAACAGGATCCTTGCCAGTTAAACAAGACATCCTTGCCAGCATCCTTGCCAGACAAACAGGATCCTTGCCTGTTAAACACACCAGGATCCTTGCCATTGATCCTGCCAGATCCTGTCATTAACCAGTCGTTTACACTACATGGTGATGGACGAAGTAAACGCAATATTTGAGAAATGGGAAAAGTATTTTAGTGAGCGGCAGACAGAGCAACAAGCCCAAGAAGAAGAACAACAAAATAAACCCGAACAACAACAAGAGCAACAAGCCCAAGAAGAAGAACAACAAAATAAACCCGAACAACAACAAGAGCAACAAGCCCAAGAAAAAGAACAACAAATTAAACCCGAACATCAACAAGAACAGCAACAGCAGCCAGAACGACAAGGTCCTAGAGCAATTACAATCGAGGAGTACAGGCGACGGCAACAACGCCCAGCTCGCAGAGAACCTGCACAACCACAGAAACCTTTATACCACAGGAGACGTGGTGGTAAAAAATACCAAGCGCGGCGACGAGTTGCCGAACTCTACCAACAACTAGTATTCGCAGATTCTATTGCAAAACGGAAGCATATAAAAAAACTAATAGCGATTGAAAGGCTTACTAATGGCCTTATTAACTGATCACTAACTAATCTTATGGCAACCTTGCGGCTGCCTATTGAAGGGCAAGAGACCAAAAATCCTTGCCGTGTCAATTCTCGATACTAAAAATTTTGCATTTTTACATATACACATTTTTCTGGCCTAAGCCACAACAATACTAATTTTAATGATTTAATTAAATAAATAAATATATATACATACAAAAATAATTATTGTGATTATAATGCCTAAATCAAGGAATTCAGTAGGCTCACTTCCTAATGAAATAGAGAACAGGGACTTAATAAGGGAATTAGAATCCTTAAGGACTCTTTGGCGTATCATAGGCATGACTAGGGAACCAACATTAGAAGACGTCATTAACCCCACGACAAAAATAGAAGAAACACAACGCATGTTTGAAAAATTCGGTATTTTCAGATTTTAGGAATTTTTTTTTTTAATATTCAATCAATATGGGTGGAACAACATCAAAAATTGATAAACCCAACGCAAATGTAGTTAACTCCATAGAAATTGATCACAGCGAAGCTTTAGATTCAATCAAGCTTATTCTTCTTGTTATTGCAATTGTATCTTGTATAAATTTATTTCTAAAGATTTATTCGGTACACAACAAAATTTTAAAAAAGCGATATATTAGTCGTGCAAATGGATTAGACAAGGTATAAAAATCAATACCGAATAGATCCTTTTCAATGGATAATTGGGATAATATATATGCATCACTACTAAATGAAAAATCAATTGCAGAAAAATCATACAAGTGCATTAACAAGAATGTTTTTATTAGAAGAGAAACAATTATTAAGCATTTAGGTTTTATAATAGATGCATTAAATAGAATAGGAAACGCCTTGAGGAATATAAATAGTAAGCTTACAGCCGATCATCAAAAGCAGGCATACCAAATATACCTATACGTCAGGGATAAACTTGTTTCATCGCTAGCACGATACGAGATTGAAGAACAAGTACCCACGTCATTCAACAAAGACATAAAAATTGACACAAATTTATTACTACCGGACTATCCAACGGAAGCCGAAAACAAAAATTCTTCAAACGATAAAGAAGAAACTAAAACTCATTCAGAAAGTACCAATAATTCAAACACATCCACAATGCCTCAGACAGCGGTAGATTTTATTAAAACAGCTTCATCTGTCCTACCAGAGTTTGATGGCAACTCAGAAAATCTAAATAGCTTCATAGATGCACTCGACATTCTTGACCAAATCAAGGATGCTCATGAAGCACTTGCAGTGTCTATGATAAAAACAAAACTAAAAGGCACAGCAAGAAATTGTATTCAGAATGAGAATACAATACAAGATATAAAATTAAAATTGAAAAGATCAATCAAAGGCGAATCAGTAGAAGTATTAACAGCAAAACTGCTAAACATCCAACAACGCAGTAAAACAGCCAACCAATATACTACTGAAATCGAAAAATTAACAAAATCATTAGAAGGAGCATATATATCTGACGGGTTAACCTCAGATTTAGCAGGAAAATATGCTACACAAGCAGCTGTAAAGGCTATGTGTAAAAATTGTTCTAATGATAAAGTAAAACTAATCATGCAAGCCGGAACGTTCACCTCAATGAACGAGGCAATTTCAAAATTTACAAACAGTTGCACTGAAGTAACAGGCAACCCAAACGCAATATTGAATATAAGACAACAAAATCATTTCCGCGGCAACTTTCGTAGAAATTTTCCAAATAACAATTATAGAAATTATCGATCTAATCAAAGATATAACAATTTTAACAGATCAAACAACAATTACTCACAAAGACAAAATAGGAATTTTGGTAACCAACAGCGACAAAATAATCGCAACAATACCAACAACACTCGCAATGTACGTAATTATACCCAGCAGGAAAACCAACAAACTCCACTCCAAACATAGAAAAAAAAAAAATTTGTGTACTAAATTTACACCTAAACAGCTACATATCCACCAAAACAACTTTAAATAATTCAACTTCAACTCTCCTAATAGATACAGGAGCTGACATATCACTAATAAAAAAGGGTCAAATTCAAAATGATGTTAAAATTAATGAATTACAAAAAACAGATTTAAAAGGCATTGGTCAGGGTATAACAAACACTCTTGGAACAGTTAAAACAGATTTAAAGGGTGACGATCTTTTGATTCGACACAAATTTCACATAGTAGAAGATGACTTCCCAATCCCATGCGACGGAATTTTGGGACTCGATTTCATTAAAAAGTATAATTGCATTTTAGATTACCGAAATAATGAAGATAGACTTATATTACGACCATATGATTATCCAGAAAATATAGCAATTCAAATGACAAATGAACCAACCATTAATTGCATATCAGTACCAGCTAGATCAGAAGTAGTTCGACAAATTCACATAAAAAATAACAATACTGAATTATTCATACCACATCAACAATTAGCAGAAGGAATTTTTATTGCCAATTCAATAGTAAATCCAAATCAAGCATTTGTTAGAATTATTAATACAACAGATAAAAATGCAACTATTCAAAATTACAATATTAACACAGAAAACTTAGACGACTACATAATTATAAATAATAAACAGAAAAATGAAGCAAATAATAAAGAAAAATTAGAAAGATTAAATAAAAATTTTCCATCATTTGCTAAATCTCAACTTAATACTTTATGTTCAGAATTTATTGATATATTTGCATTAGAATCAGAACCTATAACCACTAATAATTTTTACAAACAAAAACTTTATATGAAAGACGACAACCCAGTTTATGTAAAAAACTATAGAATACCAGAAGCTCACAAACAGGAAATTAATAAACAAGTAAATAAGCTAATACAAGACGACTTAATAGAACCATCAATGTCAGAATACAATAGTCCTATTCTACTAGTACCGAAAAAATCACTCCCAGGTAATAACGATAAAAGATGGAGACTAGTTATTGACTATAGACAGGTAAATAAAAAATTAACTGCAGATAAATTTCCATTACCAAGAATCGACGATATTCTAGACCAATTAGGTAGAGCAAAATATTTTTCTTGCTTAGATTTAATGTCCGGTTTTCATCAAATAGAATTAAGCCCAGAATCCCGAGATATAACATCGTTTACAGCAGACAATGGTACCTACCGTTTCAAAAGATTACCTTATGGTCTTAAAGTAGCCCCAAATTCATTTCAAAGAATGATGACTTTAGCATTCGCCGGTCTAAAACCATCACAAGCATTTTTATATATGGACGACTTAGTGGTATTAGGATGCTCCGAAAAGCATATGATTAAAAACTTAATAGATGTATTCACAACTTGCAGAAAATACAATTTAAAATTGCATCCAGATAAATGTCTATTTTTCAACCAAGAAGTTACTTATCTTGGACATAAATGCACAAGTAAAGGAATTTTACCTGATCCCACTAAATACAAAATAGTTCAAAATTATCCAACTCCCAAGAATGCCGACGAAGCTAAAAGATTCGTTGCATTCTGCAATTACTATAGAAGATTTATACCAAATTTCGCGGAATACTCTAGAATATTAACAAGACTTTGTAGAAAGAAAGTAGTATTTAATTGGACAGAAGAATGTGAGAAATCATTCAACTATCTAAAAAATGCATTAATTAGCCCAAACATTTTACAATATCCCGATTTCAATAAAGAATTTTACATAACAACAGATGCAAGCGGATACGCCTGCGGAGCAGTACTAAGTCAAGAATACGAAGGAAAACAATTACCAGTTGCTTATGCCTCTAGATCTTTCACAAAAGGCGAAATAAATAAAGCAACGATTGAAAAAGAATTAGCAGCCATTCATTGGGCCATCACTTATTTCAGACCGTACGTCTACGGCAGAAAATTCACAATTAAAACAGACCATCGACCCTTAACTTACCTTTTTTCGATGAAAAACCCATCATCAAAATTAACTAGAATTCGACTAGATTTGGAAGAATATGACTTTGGGGTGGAGTACATAGCAGGAAAAGAGAATTATGTAGCAGACGCACTATCGCGTATAGATATACAAGATTTAAAAGAAATGTCAATTGAAGCATGTAAAATATTGAAAGTTACCACAAGATCGGAAACTAAGGAAAAATCCAGTAATAATATAAAAAATGAAGAAAAATGTCACAATGAGAACCCTATAATATACGAAGCGCTTAATAAATGTGAAGTAAAAAAGCTAGCTCAGCTCGTTTTCGACCCCCCGAAACTGCAGTTCAAAAAGGGAAAGAAAATTTGTAGCGAAATAAATATTGATAATTTAATTGTTGAGGCGAAGATTGATTTAGATCAATTCTTTGCCAGGCTTATGAAAGAAGCCGGCAATTTGAAAATAAACAAAATACAATTGTCCTTAGGAGACAAATTGTTTAAGAATAATTATACTCGAGTAGATAAATTTAAAGATAAAGGTACCAAAGTTCTCAAAAATTTAATCATTGCATTAACTCCGGAGGTTATGCATGTGACAGATAATGAAAAAATTAAAACTATTCTTCATAAATATCACGATGATCCTGTTAATGGTGGCCACCCAGGAATCAATCGTACAACAAATAAAATAAAACAAAAATTCCATTGGAAAAATATGAAAAATGACATAAAACAATATATTAAAAAATGCGATCATTGTAATAAAAATAAAACAAGATTACATTTAAAAGATCCAATGACTATAACCGAAACACCAACTAAGGCATTCGATGTAGTTCAAATTGACACAATTGGACCATTTCCAAAATCATTGAATGGAAATGAGTATGCAGTCACCATAATATGTGACTTAACCAAATATCTAGTAGCAATTCCAATTGAAAGTAAACACGCAAAAACAGTAGCCAAAGCTATATTCGAACATTTTATTCTCATTTATGGATGTATGAAAACAATACTGACAGACATGGGAACCGAATATAAAAATAACGTTTTTCAAGAACTAAGTAAATTGTTAAAAATTGAACACAAAACCTCAACACCTTACCATCATCAAACGTTAGGCACTGTTGAACGTAGCCATAGAACATTCAATGAATATGTACGTTCATACATATCCATTGACAAAGACGATTGGGATGAGTACCTCAAGTACTTTACTTATTGTTATAATACAACACCTTCAACAGTTCATGGTTACTGTCCTTTTGAACTAATATTCGGAAAACCAGCACCGACATACGAATTTTTACAAGAAGATACAATCAGCCCACTGTACAACTATGAGGCTTATGACAAAGAAGTTAAATATAGACTTCAAATAGCACAAGAAAGAGCTAATAGATTAGTAAGACAAGCAAAAGAAAAACAAAAAATTTACTACGATAGGAAAATTCAGCATAAGGAAATAAATATAGGAGATTTAGTCTTAGTAAAAGATGAAACAGGTCATAAATTAGACAGTAGATATAAGGGACCCTATAGAGTAATAGGTATTGATAAACATAATAACTATAGTTTAATTCCCTATAGAGTAACAAATATTAATAATCACAATAATTATTCACTAAGCTACATGAATAAGAAAATCATAGTACATAAAAATAGACTTAAACCTATAGAATAAGAAATTTTCACTTTTTCCAATAAATGTAAGTATGTAAGCACAAAACAAAAACTGAAATGTTAATTTTACCGAAATAAATAAATAAACACAAGCAAGTAAGATAAGCAATCCATTAAATGTAATAGAATGCTCATACATTGACCCTACAAATGTATAAGCATTCTTTTTAGGAAAGGAGGTGTAGCATGTCAGAAATATTTGAGCACATTCAACTCGTAATTTAAAACACAAAAATATGGAATGCACTAAAAGTGCATTCAACCTATTTCATTTATTAAAATTTATAACGTAAACAAACAACAGCCAAATTTTATGCTGACGCCGTATTTCTGATTTGTCGCATTTGCCTTTAAGCTAAGTCGTATGTACGTATGTATGTGCACGGGCACTTGACTACACATTAAATGCATAAGCCGTACATATGTACATACATATCTACATAGCTAGTAAGAATTAGTGTAAATATGTATTATAGTAAATAAGTAGTACATAAGAAATTTTGTGTATAAAAGGGATTGATTTTGTTCAATAAACAATCAATTATTGACTCGCTGTCTTAATAGCGAGACCACAAAATACTTGTTTTATTCGCCGAAGAAAGGGCGACAGAATAGTGGTCCTAAAAATTTGTTCTCGAAAATTTCTTTCAAAAATATAGTTGTACGTTGAACTTTGGGTTCTGAGTCGTCAAGACCCCAATAGTGCTTCTTCCCTGGAGGAAAATGTCATTCATAAAGCAAAAACATTGGTATATCAAATTTGAAGATCCGACTATAAATGCCGAAGGTATGACGAAGGTTGTTAATGAGTGACATGTACACGGTAGGCAGGAAGCGACGATAGGTTGCATGAAAATGTCGAGAAAAAAGGAAAGTGGGGTTGTGTTATGTGATGTTTATAGATGAAACATCCGTTGAAATTAAAATCCGAGCTGCTCCTTTTTCAAGGATATCCACATTTTTTGTTTTTTTTGAAAGGATCAAATATAGAGGAAATCGAAAATTCGCCACCGTCCAAATTTTTCCTATTTCAATACATTATTTGGTCGCTAAGGGA
Organism: Urophora cardui; assembly: GCA_960531455.1. Taxonomy (NCBI): domain Eukaryota; kingdom Metazoa; phylum Arthropoda; class Insecta; order Diptera; family Tephritidae; genus Urophora; species Urophora cardui. The sequence continues at coordinate 18,774,116 of OY482674.1, forward strand.
TACAAAAAAAGGTATTAAAAAGAAAAAAGGACACCTGTAGTGGAAAAATCCAATGTGAACAGGACCTAAAAGATAACCACTGAAATATAAAATAACACAAAAAGTACCCTTTTTAATTTGCGTATAACTCCTAAAATGTTAACTCTACGTGAAAATTCCTTATTATATGTTTCATTCAGAATAAATAAGGAAATATTTCTTTAATATACAATTTTGATGTACCTGCAGTGCTTAATGTACTTTTGTGCATCTAAAATGAAAATTTCAAAAAAAAGTACGTTTTTTTATAGTGCTATTTTAAGTTCAAATATTTTTCTAGTTTATGTAAATATTTTAATCTAATGATCCAACTCTCACTCCTACATATCTATACGTTAATACTAAAAAAGAGTTAGAGCTGAGATACGCGCCCGCTGTGCACGGTGGGCGGGAAGCAACAATAGGTTGCATGGGAATATCGTAAAAACGATGGCCCAACGAATATGTGCCTAGCTGTGTGCTGGTACTAATTTTCGTTTAAAAAAAAATGTTGGAGATTTTATTCACGCTTGCTGTGTGTTTATGAAGTATATTAGAATACCATTTTACGTAAGTTTTTAGCCGGCGATCGTTTTTTCAATATTTTCATGCAACCTTTTGTTGCTTACCGCCCACCGTGCCCCCTAGCGCGTATTTCAGCTCTAATTCTTTTTAATATTAACATATAGATATGTAAGAATGAGAATTGGATTATTAGATTAAAATATTTACATAAACTAGAAAAATATTTGAACTTAAAATAGCACCATAAAAAAAGTACTTTTTTTTTGAAATTTTTACTTTAGATGGACCAAAGTGCATTAACCACTGCAGGTACAACAAAATTGTATATCAAAGAAATATTCCCTTATTTATTCTGAATGAAACATATTATAAGGAATTTTCACGTAGAGTTAACATTTTAGGAGTTATACGCAAATTAAAGTGGGTTCTTTTTGTGTTATTTTATATTTCAGTGGTTATCCTTTAGGTCCTGTTCACATTGGATTTTTCCACTACAGGTGTCCTTTTTTCTTTTTAATACCTTTTTTTGTATCCCTTAGCGACCAAATAATGTATTGAAATCGGAAAAATTTGGACGGTGGCGAATTTTCGATTTCCTCAATATTTGATCCTTTCAAAAAAAACAAAAAATGTGGATATCCTTGAAAAAGGAGCAGCTCGGATTTTAATTTCAACGGATGTTTCATCTATAAACATCACATAACACAACCCCACTTTCCTTTTTTCTCGACATTTTCATGCAACCTATCGTCGCTTCCTGCCTACCGTGTGTAGGATTGCCCTAAAATACATTTTTTTCGGAAATGTTTTCGGAATTTATAAACACGATTTGAAGGGGTGTACGATAAACTTTTTTTTTAATTTTTGAAGTTTTGGGTCGTCAGGATGCCAATGGCGCACTTAACAATGGTATTCTTTAGTGAAAATAAAAAACTTTATAAAACTTTTGGATCCGACTGTCTTCGAAAAATACATTAAATTAGGGGTATAACGACGAATCTTTATTTTGCTATACGGTCTAATGTCTATATACATACATAAGTATGTACGTATTCGTATGCGCAGAAGCTTTATCGTATAGATTAATGCATTTAGCGCGCTATTATTTGTGTGCGTCAATGTGTGTCGGCTTTTTGCGCACGGCATAAGCCGCAATAGCCACAGGCATTGATTTCAATCAAAACATCAATATCAACAATAATGAAAATAACAAAAAGGAAAAGAGCAAAAACAACTGCATGTAGAAGCAAACAAAAGCAGAAGCAAAAACAAAAACAAAAACAGCTATGCAGCATAAACAAGACAACTGTGAAAGCCACAAGCCGACAAGCGAGACACGGGGTACGATAGATTCCATAAGCAAGAACCTACTTTACTTGCGCATGCAATGCAAAAAAAAAAAAAACAAAACTAAACAAAAAAAAAAGAAAGAAATATTTGTAATGCGGCCGCAAGACGTAAGAATGGCATGGTATGTGCAGTGTTTGTTGTTGCAAAGTGGTAGTGCATTGAAATGAGATTGAAAGCAATTGAAGTGACTTAAAAGAATTTGTTATTATTGAGATTATTTGTTTAATTCTGATGGCATAGTTAGTAAATTGCGTGGAGTTAGCAAATATGTAGAAGTTGAAATAGGTTTTGGGTTATAAGTAGTGCAAAAAATAAAAAAATTCAATCATTATGCATTTAATGCGTTGAAGTCATGGCCACTTTTACCAACAAAATTATTTTAAACTGCATAGAAAAGTTGGTATTGGGTGATAACATCTGAAAAAAAAATATTGTTTTTGCTTTAAAGACAAGAATACTCCTCAAAAGTGCTGATGAGTGCAACCGGAGCATGCAGACTAGACGGATATAAATTAAGGTCCTTCTGTCCATTAGAACTCCTAATTCATTGGAAAGTTTTTTTCGTTCTCAAGCCAATCAGTAGGTCTAAGTATTAGAGTGAATGGAGAAAACCTCAAATGAAAGTGTGTTGGTTAAATGTAAAGTTTCTTTTCTCAAAAAACTTGAACAACATTTAAAAAAAAATCGGTCATAAAATTATTAGAAAGCAATAGAATAAATTCTTTTGCCTTTTTGCTACTCAATCTACTACTAAATGTAGAGAATTATTCACCGCTGGCTTAGCTCATATCTCCACAATCCATATCTCCAGTGAATATGCAACTGCTCAGTCACACATAAGCTCAACTTCATCTGCCAGCTTCAGACTTAAATAAACAAGTACGTATGCATGTATATGTATGGTACTCATATGTATGCATAGATGCTCAGTCAGTTGTTTGCTGCCCAAAAATGTTTACAAACATATTCAAAAAGCGCATGTATGTACTTTTAGTTGGGCTAGAAAGTGACTGTGATTGCGGTGCATGCATTTGTGTTCTTTTTAGTGCCTGATACTTGATTTTCATTTACTCTTGCTGCAGTCTAGCTGCTGCTTTTACTTAGCGTAACACATATATGTACATATATATGTACTTTATCTGCTTCGCCTTTAATTTAATTTTATTTTTATTTCTTATTTATTTTTTCCTCACTTTTTATTACTTTTTGTTTTTATGGTGCAGATAAGCTCATTTTAATGCTGCACGTTTTTACAGAGAATTCGTTGATGAATTTTGTTGATGATTTTTGTTGAAGAAGTGCCTGCAAAGAGTGTCATAACAAAAAAGTAGAAGACTTCATAGACCAGCAAATAAGTGAGAAAATATTATTTTAAAATATGTATACAAAACTAATGCAAATTTAATAACACAAAATTATACTTGTTTTAAACAATATCTATGAGCGAGTTTGTTGCTTAAGTCTTTCGTGCAAGCATGAGGCGGCTTTAAGAACTGCCTTATACATACACCGCGCAAACGCATGCACATCTCTATATAGATTTTTTTTTGTAATTTTCAACGCTTTCAAATATTTATTTCAAACATTTTTTTCATTTATTCTCGCTTACTTTATATTTGGCGGTGGTTGTGGCTGCCATTGCCATCAAAATCACCGTCACCATCACCATCATCATCAGCGAATATTAATGTTCGGCGGAAATCAATCAAAATCAAATAATATTCACGCATATTAAATAGAGATATTTTAAAGCTTTAGAAATGCCATTGAAATACTATAATAAGCAATGCAAATGTATGAATAAAGAAACGTTAATTATGTGTATGACCCAAAGCCAGAAAAAAAGTAATAATAATAATGATAAAGAAAAACCGTTGATACGAAATTACAATTATGGTCCGCAACAACCTGTAACCTTTGCATGCCATAGGTATATAGTTATATGAATGTGAATGTGTGTATGTGTTTAAGTGTTTGCGTGTGGCCTTTGTAATTATTTTGATCTCACTTTTGATGAAATATACATATGTGATTTTTGCTTTTTTTTACTGGAATTATATAAATTTTGTATAAGCGCTTTTTCAGTCATAAAAACATACACAGGCAAATATGCACGTGCAAGCTTTTTTATACGCACGTTGACGTGTTATGTTGCTGAAAAAGTAAACGGCCAAGTAAAATGATTAATGATGCACAACATTAAAGTATGTACATGTGTATATGTTTGTAGGTATATGTGAGTATGTCTGCATAGCTGACGAATTAAATTGTGATTTGCACAAAAGACTTAAGCAGCGAACTCGCTCATGAATGCTTAGGCATAATAATACACATTCTTTTGAATTTTTTATATGCCAGCGGAAATGTTTTTTTTTTAATAATTTTTGGTTGGCTAGAGTTACTCACATAATAAAATTGCACCATAAAACCAAAACAAAGCGCTTCGCTTATGTATAAAATCATTCACTATTTGTTTGTTATCATTCGTAAGCAGAAATTCTTCATTAAAACTCACCAAATTTTTTTTCTAACAATTTCTGTAGAAAATCGTGCTTTAAAATAAGCTTATCTAAATCATAAAAAAAAGAAATAATAAAAATGAATAAATAAATAAGAAAGCACTAACAAAATTAAATTAAAGGAGAGAAGAAAAAAAATACATACATATGTGTTTACACAAGTTAAAGCAGCAGCAGAGTGCTGCATGAAATAAAATCAAAGTCATGCGGCAAAAAATAAACTACCAACAACAACATGAATGCCTGCATCACAATCACAGTTACTTTATAGAACAGCTTTAGTGCATATGCCTAGAATACATGCGCTTTTTGAATATGTTTATAAACATTTTGGGCAGCCATGGAGCAGCCATGCTTACAAGAATACATATGTATGCAGTTAAGTCTGAAGATGGCAGATGTACAGAGAGCTTGCATTCAGCGCACATATTCATTTGTTGATTAATGCGATATGATTCAAACAAGCGGTGGGTAATTTTCTTGTTTTAGTAGCAAGAAATGAGCGGTTTATAGATTTTCAAAAAAGTTGGCAACGCAGCCAAAATCAACTCTGCCAACGATAATCCCTCCAAGAGCTCTACCAAAAGTATTTCCGGAGATATCACTCGGAGAGCTCTTTAATTTGATACGCATATTGCAATTTTTTTATTAATTTTTACCAAATCGATTGAGCTTAAAATTTCCAAAACAGGTGGTAGATCTGCCCAAAATATTTCAGGCAGGAATTTATAGTAAGGTTCTTTAATTCGATACCCATATTGCCATATTATATTAATTTGTACCCATTCGATTGAGCTTAAAATTTCCAAACAGGTGGCAACTCTGCAAAAGATATTTCTGCGATATCCCTCGTAAAGCTCTTTAATTTGATACCTATATTGCAATTTTTTTTTTAATTTTTACCAAATCGATTGAGCTCCAAACAGATGGCAACTCTGCCCAAAATATTTCCAGCAGCCATTTCTCGTAAAGCTCTTTAATTTGATATCCATGTTGCAATATTTTAATAATTTTGACCCAGTCGGTTGAACTTAAAATTTCCAAACACGTGGCAACTCTACGAAAATATTTCTGGCGGTAATTTCTGGTAAAGCTCTTTAATTTGATACCCATATCGTAATATTTTATGAATTTGCAATTTTTTAAATTGAAAAACTCAAGAAACGAACTTGATAATTTAAACAGTTAAATGACTTAAGAAACGAACTTCCTTCCCATTGATGTTCGAAAGACTTAAGAAAAGAACTTGCTTATTGAAAACGGAGAGACTTAAGAAATACGATGTACATTGGAACGATTTTCCGTCATGTCATCCCTTGCCTCAATTTTGCTGTTGAGACGGCACACCGGTTTCGGCAAGAGGACATTTTAATGTCGCTTGTCGTCCTCAAAAAGACTTACGAAACAAACTTAATAACTGAGTAATGAAAGAGTAGATGTATATTTCATTTGTTTGTCTGCTACTCTTTAAAATCAAACTCTCTAATTGACAGAATGAAGCAGTCTTAAGCACACTTAGGTTAGATGAATCGTAGGGAGCACTAAGCCAATATAATTATGTAACAAAAATTTAATAAAGGAACGTAGTGATCAATTCCTATGCCAGACACTCTGAGTTCGAAGCCAAACAATTTTTTAATTTTTGTTGTTGTTATTGTTGTACGTAGTAGCTTTTCTCTACATTCTAATTACTTTTTATTGGCATTTTGGGCTTTTCAAATTTTATTCAACTTCAAAACTCCGTCACTCAGTACGCGGTTGTCTACTTTGTTCGTGGTCGTCGGTGGTGGTACGTGGCACTCTTTTAATTAATTAATTAATTACTCTTTTCTTCTTTATTCGAATCTACCAAAAAATCTTTATTCCAGTGTGTGTGTTCATTGACATGTGCACATCGCATTGAAATAAACAACAACAGCAAAAATAGAAACAACGATAATAACAACCAACAAAACGTATGATATGGACATCTCGCTGCTGTATCAATTGTCGTGTATTTCTCTTTTACTTATTTTCTCTTTGCATCCATTTCATTTCATTACCTCATTTTTGCATCTTTCTTTACCATTTTATCTCTGTTGCGGCAGTCGCAAGGTTCGTTTGGATATTGCCGTCGCTGCTGACTTGCTGTATGTTTCTGACTCCTAAGTTTTGTGTTAGTTGTTGTTGCTGTTATTAGGTTTGTTGGTGTTTTTTTCTTACTATTATTTTTGTCAAGCCACCGCAATCTCAGTGCATTGCATCACCACCTCCGCCGCTACCGCTGCGTTGGGAGCCTCTCGTTAAAGTTGCCCAACAACACTCAAATCAACAAACGTGCATCTTTTCGTTTGCTTATTTGTAGTTGTCGTTGTTGTCGTCACTCTGTGTTTTGCGCATGAAGTTGTGTTGTTGCTATTGCTTTAGCTGACAACAAGCAGCACATGTTATTTGCATATGTGCATGTATTGACTGTCCTTTGACTGGTGAAAACTCTTATTCGTAAAGCGCGCCACTTCACTTGCAACTAAACAAACTTCCGCGCACTTTTGTGGGCGCAAATACTACGAATTTGCATTTAAGGCAAGACAAGACATGTGTATACTTGTGTTTATATACTAGCAAATACCCGTATTGCTGCACTGAGACAAATCCAAAAAATAGAAATCTCGATAACAAAAATCCAAAAGGCCGACAATAGAAATCCATAAGACCGCCCATATCTTGTACAGGAGCTATCACTCCGTCTTTTTCGGGTGAATTAAAAATACCTTTACTCTGCCAAGCGTATATATGAAATAAAGATGCTGCTCGACACTTTCAATCTCTTCTCTGCCTATGCAGTTGCGACAAAAATCGAGATGCAAGGATGCCTATGAGATAGTACTCACTTATAAGTCCCATCAGCGGATATATAGAGATTCGGTTCAGATGCAGTACCGACTCAGATCTCTCCTCATGCAATCTTGATCATATTTGGCTTAAATTCACACCAGGTTGACTCGCTAGTCCATCTAGTGTTAGCCTGTTCAAAGAAGCGAGATCGCAAACAGTCCTTGTATGAGTTCAAGGGGGCCTGATAGATACTGTAGTAAACAGGTCGATGCAAACTTGCTTTGAGATTAATGCTTTTCACAGAAAACCCCACTTTGAATTTTTTTTTTGTTCTGTTTGGAACTGTCTGTATAAAGGTGAAGTGTATTAGAGTCGGAATCCTGCTCTTCGAGATTCTCCTGGAAAATTTTTTCCCAAAAGAATGTTGGTATTGTGTAATCCAGCTTTAGAAAACACTTTGTAGTTAGTTCTTTCCTTTGACGCCAGATTATTTAAGGCCATTTTATCTAAAATAGTATTTACTGGGATCTTTAAAATTCAGCAGACTTTAAGGGATTTTCCAGATCAGTTCGTAAAATCACTCCTTCAAATTTCTCATAAACATTCTACTGTAGGTCACGATACAATTTTCATCCCCAGCGTGTTAGGGGGCTTAGAATATAGCCGTGGTAAGGAATGTCTATCGTAAGAGGCTACTAAAATCCACCGGTCTAAAAGGTTGGTATTAACCAGAAAAATCGTTCACACGACGGTCGGGCTAGTATCAGAAGGGACCAGTACCCGGATTTATCCGGCAAAAGACTGTTACTTACCCTACACTCCCCAAAACCTTCGGGGAGTTTCTTCCAAAGATTGCATTTAACTGTTAACATTTAAAATATTTTTGTTTTTCACGGAAAAAAAACAAAAAAAAAAAACAGAAAAATAAAAATTTCGGTCTCAACAAAAAAAATTTAAATTCAGATTTTTTGGTCTTTCGGTAACAAAAATATTTTATTTTTCAAAATAAATCTCACATATAGAGAAATATAAAAACACTTATTTGAAAAATCTTCATTAAATGTATGTAGATATGTATATATTTTATCTATATATTAATAGGCTAACATTTTTTCCATACAAACAATTGCCAGGCTGTTTTGCACATTTAACATACTCATATCCACATAAAATTGATATGGATGTGTTCGTATGAGTGAGGAGCAGTGCATAGGCATATAATTTTTTCTATAAATTATTTAATTTCTTTATAATTAATAAATAAAGTTTTTAGTTTTGTACCATTTTTGATTTACTTCGTTTTTGCTTCGTTGGCAATGTGCCCATTATCTATATATTAATAGGCTAACATTTTTTCCATACAAACAATTGCCAGGCTGTTTTGTACATTTAACATACTCATATCCACATAAAATTGATATGGATGTGTTCGTATGAGTGAGGAGCAGTGCATAGGCATATATTTTTTTCTATAAATTATTTAATTTCTTTATAATTAATAAATAAAGTTTTTAGTTAAGAGAAAGAGATATCGTAAAAATGTTTACAAATATGGTAAACACAATTGAAGAGTTGCTTTAATTTGAAAGCACTCTCTCTCTCTCTCTCTCTCTTCCTTTTTGTTTATTTATGAACATTGAGATCGCATTCGAAAAATCTACTCAAATCTCTGCTCTATGAGTGAAATCTTTGTCTATGAGTGATTTGTAGATTTTCTATTATGATTTTTATAAATGCCAGGGCGATAGAGCGCAAGAAAACTCAAAAGTTCCAAGAAGTAGGCCGTGCGATAGAGAAAAGGGAGCAACCAATTACAAATACATTGAAATTAAAACCTCTATCGAATACTTTGCCGAAGCCATTTTTGGCGCTCAAATATATTTTTTTATATGGATGCCACACTTATTTACTTTAGATTATTTACTTTAGATTGTGCCAATACATAAATATGTGCACTTTTCAATTATTTTCATTTAATTTTTGTTTTCATTTCACTTTATTCAATGTTAGGTCTTTTTTATTTTCATTTATTTCTTATTATATTTACTTTTTCTTTTTATTTCAATTTTACTTAATTCGCCTTTATTATACTTTATTTATATTTGTACTATTTTTTATTTACTTCGTTTTTGCTTCGTTGAAAAAAGTTCCCATTATTTATGTACATATATATTTACTTTCATTTATTTACTTTTTTATTTTTTTTTGTTTTAATATTTTTTCTTTTTATTTAAATTTTACTTAATTCGTCTTTATTATACTTTATTACTTTATTTATATTTGTACTATTTTTGATTTACTTCGTTTTTGCTTCGTTGGCAAATGTGCCCACTATCTATATATTAATAGGCTAACATTTTTCCCATACAAACAATTGCCAGGCTGTTTAGCACATTTAACATACTCATATCCACATAAAATTGATATGGATGTGTTCGTATGAGTCAGGAGCAGTGCATAGGCATATAATTTTTTCTATAAATTATTTAATTTCTTTATAATTAATAAACAAAGTTTTTACTTTTGTACCATTTTTGATTTACTTCGTTTTTGCTTTGTTGGCAAATGTGCCCACTATCTATATATTAATAGGCTAACATTTTTCCCATACAAACAATTGCCAGGCTGTTTTGCACATTTAACATACTCATATCCACATAAAATTGATATGGATGTGTTCGTATGAGTGAGGAGCAGTGCATAGGCATATATTTTTTTCTATAAATTATTTAATTTCTTTATAATTAATAAATAAAGTTTTTAGTTTTATACCAATTTTGATTTACTTCGTTTTTGCTTCGTTGGCAAATGTGCCCACTATCTATATATTAATAGGCTAACATTTTTCCCATACAAACAATTGCCAGGCTGTTTAGCACATTTAACATACTCATATCCACATAAAATTGATATGGATGTGTTCGTATGAGTCAGGAGCAGTGCATAGGCATATAATTTTTTCTATAAATTATTTAATTTCTTTATAATTAATAAATAAAATTTTTAGTTAAGATAAATAGATATCGTGGCCGCTGTGGTGCAGTGGGTAGAGTGCTCGCCTGCTATGCCAGAGGTCTCGGGTTCAAACCACGGTCCGAGAAAAACACCAAAAAATTTTTCTAATTAGTAAAAATCCAATTATTGGATTTTTTAAGAGCAGCGGTCACCTCTCGGCAGTGGGCGGCATACCCTCCGAGAGTATTTCTGCCATGAAAAAGCTTCTCACAAAAAATGTATTCGCCGTTCGGAGCCGGCATAAAACTGTAGGTCCACCCAATTGGTAGGAAAAAACAAAAAGGAGCACACCTCGAATTGGGAGAGAAGCTCGGCCATAAAACTCGTCAGAGTTATAATAGCGCCATTGTATTATTATATTATATAAATAGATATCGTAAACGTGTTTACAAATATCGTAAACACAGTTGAAGAGTCGCTTTAATTTAAAAGCGCTCACCACCGGGCCTACCTTCCTAGATCTGACCTTGATTTCGCGTCGGACCGTGATCAAAAGGGCAAATCAGTGTTGCGGTACAACTGGAATTTGGAAAGTGTTGCTTATCTCCGCGAAAAGGAATAATTTTTGTACCAATAAAAAGTTGAAAAAATAAGTTGCATGGTCGAATTTCGACCACCGGCGATACTAGTATATAGTATTACGCTAAGCAATTTTTTGTAAACACCATAACTTTTACACCGTTATACGGATTTTCGAGAATGGGGTGTCAAATGAAAGGGCCTCACCAGTAGATGTGCAGGAAGGTTTAATTTTTCTGAAAAGGGTTGCCAGCTGTGCGAAAATTTAATTTTCCTGTATAGTTTGTGATTTTAAAGTTTTTGGTACCAAATGAAAAGGCTTGACCTGATATTGAGTAATTTAATAAAGATTTTACAAAAAGGGTTGCCACCTGTTCAAGAATTCAGTTTTACGCTATAGTTTGTTTGATTTTTAAATTTGAAGTGTCATATGAAAGGGCTTGACCTGGTAGTGAGTAATTTAATAAAATTTTTACAAAAAGGGTTGCCACCTATTCAAAAATTCAGTTTTACGTTATAGTTTGTTTGATTTTAAAATTTTTGGTACCATATGAAAAGGCTTGGCATGGAAATGAGTAATTTATTAAAATTTTTACAAAAGGGTGCCACCTGTTCAAAAATCCATTTTTACGCTACAGTTTATCTCATCTTCTCATCTTTATATATGTATATTACGCTAAGCGATTTTTTACGCACCATAACTTTTACACCGTTGTACCGATTTTCGAAAATGTGGTGTCAAATGAAAGGGAAGACACTGAAGATGGCGCATATTAGCCGAAACCGGTTTGTCTCCAAACCAAACTTGACAAGGGATGACGGAGGATCGTTCCACAATACATCATTTTTTTTTGTCTTTGGATTTTTGTTTTTCAAAGATTGTTAGAGTTTTTGTCTAAGATTTTTTGTTACTTTCAAAACCTTTAAAATTGTTAACAATTATTTTCAATGTCTGGTTTCTTCGTGACTACAATAACGTAAATTATTCTCCAATTTAAAAAAAGGATTTTCATTCGAATATTCGTATATAAATCTTTAAATCAGCATCTTATGGCCATTTTAGCGCCATTAAAGAGCAATCAAAAAGTTTACAATTGATATATAGTTTTCCATTGGGTTTGTACATATTGTCTTACCATACGAAAACTAGCACTTTTAAAATTTCTTTCATAGAATTTCTTTGTAAAGAATTTTGAAGGTGCTAGTTTTCGTATGGTAAGACGATATTTAGGCAATTTAAATGATTTAAGAAAATACTTAATTTACTGCACGGTTTTTGGTCTATCTTTAGATTGACATGCTTTCATACACATCTATATGTACATACATATATAAAAGATACATATAACACATATTTGATTACTATGTGTCAGCATCAAAGTCACGCACAGGTATGCTTTATAACCAACAATAATAAAAAGGTCAAGTAACAAAACAAATAAACAAACTAAACTCTACTCTTTTGAGTCAATTGATTATCAATAAATCTAATTTTAATTGCACATTTACAAATTTTATACAAATTTTGTTGCTACATTTACATATATACTCGTCGACTTTAATTACAAATATTTTTTTCCGTTTCCGAAATTTAATGAACTCTTATGCGTAGAATTTTGTGTGTAGGCTTGCGCTAAATGGCTTGCAGCAGCTTTAAAATAAATATGTCGGCCAACAAACAGTTATTTTGAATGGCAAAGCTTTTAACATAAAATTTAAAATGAAATGAAGAAAAAAAATAAGAAAATTAACAGCAATAGGAAGAGAAATAGCAACCACAACAAAAACAACAGCATCAATAGCAACAGCAACAATAAACATAAATTATTTAAATGGCATTTGTAATCTTAATTAGTGTAACATGATAAGCCTCCAAAACATTTGCTTAAATGAACTGAAAAGTTATGCTTAAGTGCTTTTTTATGTACAAATTATTTTGTTTGTTGTTATTGTTTTGGTATTTGCTGTTTTGGAATTTAATTTCATGTAGAAACACACACTTACAATTAAAAAAGAAAGGTTAGAACTGAGAAATTTGAAAAAAAAAAAAAAATTGCGGCTCTTCGACAACAAATGGAATGTATGTAAGTAATGTGTTGTTGTTGTTGCTGTTCTTTTAACATTGATATATCCAAAAGCAATTTGTCCCTTAAATCATCAAAGACAATATTCAAATGCCTCGAATGCTCACAAATGCTCGCAAATGTCCCCTAGAAAACAAAAAAAAAAACAAACCCCAATTGAAATTGCTTGAACTTTTATTGCGCGCGCCGCACTAAACTGAACAACGACCTCAAAAACGTGAAGGGTTAACCGTTAATAGTTTACAGTTTTCTTATTAATTGATTGGCATTGGAGGTGGGGTTTTCAAATAAAAATACTATGCATGAACAGCTAATGATAATACATATTGATGCTGAAGCTGATGTTGATGGTGATGATGATATGTTATGCGCGTAAGCAAATTAAGGCTAAATAACAAATTGACGATATGAGACGAATAACTGCTATTTTTAATAAATACGTATGTACATATTGTACATTGATTGTTTGTATGTATCTTCAATGTGGCACAAATGGCAGCAGATAAATCATAATCAAACAACGGTTTTGTATGTTACTATTAAATAGCGTTACGAAATAGTACTACGGGTAGTTTTTTCCTACTTTTTTTTTAAATTCGCGTTTCTTTTTTTTTTCTTTTTTTTGTTTGTTTCTCTTTTTTTTTTTTTGGTGAGACCAATATTGATTTCTGTAAGGAGTAACGTTGGTAGCTGGAGGGGAGTAAGTACATATATTGGCTCTTTCAAAGCTTCTTATTTCGTATATCCGCCTTGACATACTTAAGCGTAGAATATAATTTTAATTGAGTATTTCAGTAGCATACTCAGGCAATATGGAAATATTTCTGCGGGTATGTTTCTTGCTTGAGGTTATAGAACAGCGTGTGGCGTCAGTCAAGCCAAAATTTAAAGAGCATTTATTCAGCAAATGTTTCTAGTTACAAAAAAGCCTAAAAATATTAAAAAAAAACTGCATTAAATCTAGTAAAATTTGAATATAATGTTTTTTATATTGAAAATGTTAATTAACATTCATTTGCTTGTTTTTTTCGTTCTACGTTTTAAAAAAAAAAAAAATCAGAATATGTTTTATTTCGGTTTCTGCTGAATTGACGTAAAAACTTTTTTTGTGAAAGATTGTTGATTTTTGAAGGCTTTAATACGCTGGATTTAAAAGTGTACATTAGGCTGGTGACAACTGAGTTCTGGGTCATAAATAACCTAATGGTGCACTTAGGGTTAATGTGCTTGTGCAAAAAAAAAAAATTATTACTCAAGAAAAAAATATTGATGTATCAAATTCTAAAATCCGAGAGGAAGTGCTGAAGCTGTAGGGAAAAATGTAATTTGGCGCCTACTCGGGTGATCCAAAAATAATAATTTATTTTTCACAAAATCTACAACATCAATCAAAAATAAATTTTCTTCTGTAGAGAAAATTATTAAAACTAGTATCGCCGGTGGTCGAAATTCGACCATGCAATTTATTTTTTCAACTTTGTATTGGTACAAAAATTATTCCTTTTCGCGGAGATAAGCAACACTTTCCAAATTCCAGTTGTACCGCAACACTGATTTGCCCTTTTGATCACGGTCCGACGCGAAATCATGGTCAAAATCAAGGCAGATCTAGGAAGGTAGGCCCGGTGGTGAGCGCTTTTAAATTAAAGCGACTCTTCAGCTGTGTTTACGATATTTGTAAACACGTTTACGATATCTATTTATCTTAACTAAAAATTTTATTTATTAATTATAAAGAAATTTAATAATTTATAGAAAAAATTATATGCCTATGCACTGCTCCTGACTCATACGAACACATCCATATCAATTTTATGTGGATATGAGTATGTTAAATGTGCTAAACAGCCTGGCAATTGTTTGTATGGGAAAAATGTTAGCCTATTAATATATAGATAGCAAACTCTAATTTCCGACCGCAAATGCCGAAGGTATGAAGACAATTGTACTTGAGCGACATCTAGAGTGACCCCAAAAAGTTGTTATTTGTTTTTTCGGAAATATCATCTAAAAATTTATGGTCTGAGTGAGCATACAGCGAAATTTTTGTTTTTCTGGGCGACGGTCTAATGTGCATATGCATATCTTCTTGACTTTATATGCGGTTTGATTAAATAGAGATGCTAGAAATAACAGTGGCTCTAAAACTATAACTGTTTTTGGTAAGAAATTACTTTATTTTGTAATCGTGGATTTATTTTCTGCAAACTAAAGGCTTAATATAAAGGATAGAAGTTTAATTTAATAGCTTAATAGATTGCACAATAATGTCTGACAGTGCTAAACATCCGCTAGCAGCTAATTCCATTAGAACGAACTTCGCATATACTCATTAGTCTAAGAAGGGATACCTTACGGACCACACCTTCCTCCACTATCATCTCAATAAACTTGGAATGGCAGAAAAAAAATTTATGCCATTTTTGTGAACTGGATGATGGAACAGCGGTGCACAACTTATGTGAGTGTACTGCGCTTGGAAGGAAAGGGCTATCACACCTCCGAGCTGTGACCCTTAAACTACTTGTAATGTGGAACAAAAAGCCTGAAAAGTTCCCTAAATATTTCAATGACTTCCAAATACACTAGGCTATCAGGCATAGCACAATAGATCTCATTGTGATCGCGGTGCAATAGTGTTTATAGCTTGTTGGCATTTTGCTTGTAGGGAATAGTAATAAAATAGAGAAGAATTTTCAAAGTAGGTCAACCCAGTTTTTTTTTGAAAAAGTGCTCTTCTTACAAGGTAATAAGCAGGTAATAAAAAATAAAAACCAAAAAAGGACGGGAAATGCATACGAAGAAAATGGGCAAAACTACAAATTAATTCAATTGATGAGAAAAATTGCACCAAAACAACGAAAGTAGGCAATGCATAAAAAAGAAGGGAACACAAAAAAAGCAGCAAAAGCACAAAACCAAAAGCAGCAAAAAACACAAAAAGAGGAGATAAAACACTGCAGATTGGGAATGAAAACTCCTCCAAAAAAAATCAGAAGAAATTTGTAAAATTTCTGCAACAAAGTTGCTGAGTTGATTAAGGTCAATAACATGGCAAATAAGCAGTAAGTGCTAAAAATTACATGGAACACTATTAGTAATAATGTAGCAACAACAAAAAACCAAAAACAGCATGTAGAAAAAACAATAACAAACAGCCAACGAGGGCAACAATGAAACAGTTACAATACAAAATACAGAAAAAGCAAGAAAAAACGGCAACAAACACCACATGCTACAACCAACAATCAATATTTAATAATAACACCAATGATAACAAAGGTTTTCATCAGAAATTTCGTCGGAATTAAAGGGCAAAAAGAATACGAAACAAAAAAAAAAGAAAAAGAAAGAAAAAAAAGAAAGAAAAAGAAAGAAAAAAAAACTACAAAAATCACAGCGCAATTTTTGGCGGACAATTGCATTGCTTGCAAAATTATATAGAAATGCCTGCCAAAAATGTGAAAACAAACGAAAATAAGTCATGGCTGAAGCAAAGCAAATGACTTGGTAAAAAACAGCATTTGGCATTACAAGAAAGCACATGTTTATGTATATGAATATAAGTTTTTGTACATGCTGCATATTTCCATATTTTCTTTTTTGTAAATTTTTGGCGAAGAAAAATACAAGAAAAGCAAAAAATCAAGAAAAATGCAGCACTTCAGCTTCAATGGCCACATGCCTCTATATGCTTATGCTTTAATATGGATTTTTTTTGCTGCATATATGAGATTTTATTTGGGTTTATGCTAGTAGGTCAGTCATGATTTGTTTATGTAAATGGCATTTTAAATATAAGATTTAAGTATTTTTTGCAATAGTGCTCATCAAGGCCGTATTTAGGGGGGGGTTTGGGTGTTTGAACCCCCCACGAAATTCTGGTAGATAAATTTTACTTCTATCATATTCAAAGCTATATGTTGAAAACACTAGTTTACAAATAATTAATTTGAGAAAATACCAAGAATTTCAGGTATAGGGGAGGGCTGGCATGAACCTCCTGAGTTCAAAACCATTTTTTTATCGTTAGGGTTTTGAGATAACGTAATTTTGGTTTTTTTGGTTATAACATCAATGAAAAATTATTTTCGCTGAAGTTGCAAATAACCGCAAATCGTATCTACTCCGTTCGAAAGGTAATTAAAGTACGCTTCTAACGACATACCACTTATAAATTAAATTATGTTACCACTCCGGAATAAGGCAGTCAATCATCGCACATTTTCTAAAATTTTAGCATATTTCCTTATAATTGCATAAATTCATTGCATGGCTGAAAAT
>OY482674.1:18793743-18846243 GCA_960531455.1 Urophora cardui
AAGTATTCATCGTGTTTGCAATAGAACAGTCTAATTCTTAAATGAATAAAAGTTTCCTGATTTTTAAAATTTCTTATAAAAACCGTAATTTGAAAATCAAGTTTTGTAAAAAAATTTTTCTTCTAAATAGCACTTTATAAACCAGATTTTTTTATTATTTTTATTTAGTGCACGAAATAGGTTATATATTTTTCGCAAAAAAAAAAAATCTACGATGATAACCCCCACGAAAAAAATTCCTGGCTACGGCTCATTGTTTGGCTAACGTAAAGCATATTTCTATGAATTTGAAAATTTTTTTAAATCAAAATATATCTCTACACATGTAAACTTGTATATATAATAATAAAAACAAACGGATTCATCGATTTCAATGATTCCTTTTTGGATTGTTCCCTGTAATACCAGGATTCAGGAATTTTAGCAAGTAAAAAAATTAGCGTTGCTATCTTCAATTTTTCAATTTTTCTTAATTATAAACTGGCCAATAAATAGCTCATATAAAATTCACATAAAATAATTATTAGAATTAAAACGGCCATGTAAAAAACAAAGGTAAATATCTTTTATTAGGTATATTAGTAAAATTAAAATATATAGCACATCGTGTATTTTACGAAGCTAGTGCAGGAACTCGCATTTCAGAAAAAAATTTTTTGAAGGTTGCCACCTCATTGAAATTTATTAGCTCAATCGCATTTTTAAAAATCAATTAAATATTACAATATATGCATCAAGTTGAAGGTGTTTAAGAAAGCTGATCGTTGGAAATATTTTTGTTGGGGTTGCCATCTTTTAAAAAAATTTTAATAGGTAAATTAATAAAATATTATTTCAGATCGTGTATTCTTCGAAGAGACGCAGGACCTCCCACTGCAAAAAATATTTTTTGGAGGGTTGCCACCTGTTTGAAATTTTTTAGCTCAATAAAATGTGTATTAATCAATTAAATGATACAATATGGGTATCAAAGGGGGAAGTTCTTTGAGAAAGCTGATAGCTGGAGATATTTTTGTTAGGGTAGACAACTGTTTACAGAATTAAATTAATGATTAAAATTTTATTTGAGGGTTGACACATTTTTAAAAAAATTCGATTTAGTAAATTAATAAAATACAAATATTAAAGTGGATCGTACATTTTTTCGAAGAAATATACGAAATTTCATGGTCGCTGGAGATATTTCTCTTAGGGTTGCCAACTTTTAAAAAAAATTTTATTAGGTAATAAGAAAAAGTATTATAGCTAGTAAATAATTTTCGAAAAAAAAAAATAAGAAATTCGCATTGCTAAAAAAATTGTATGATTAGATAAATGAATAAAGTAAAATTACTATAGCAGATCCTGTACTTTTCGAAGAAATGTACGAACTTTCAGTCCTAATACATTTTTTTTAGGGATGCTTTATAATGTAGTAGAAGGAAATACAAAGTGTTGTTTTTCATTTCTAATGCATATAAAAGGCAGTGGGGTACAGCAAGTGTGATAGGGTAGAGCTAATTTAAAATGAATGTACCCCCACGGGAAAATTGGAAGCTTCACTCATACTTTAACCAATATAGCGCAAATCGGTGTGCGATCACCAAAATAAATTCTTTCACAATTTTGTCGTACACTAAATTAAGTTAATATAATACAACCCAAAATAAAACAAATTTTAATTTTAGTTGGAAAAGCATAGCAACCTCAACGGAAGGACCATTCACAAAAGTACAATTTTTGTATAGAAAGTGTGAGGAAGCGTGAGATGAAATAGCTTGAAATACTTACTAAGAATAAACGGGCGTATGCGAATTGAAGCTTTCAATTTTTAATTTATTATAAAAGTAAAAAAATTAAAAATAAAACCAATGTCAATTCACAGCAACGAATTTTTATTGAATGGGGTGCGAAGTAAAATGACAGGATATTTTTCATTTCATTGTCAATACAAGCAGCCAAGTTTATAGCAAAATTAAATGGCAAACACATACACACATACACACCAAGATAAATATTAGTCAGCTTATGTGTACGTGCACACATATATTATGCTTGATGTGGGGTGGCAACACTGCAACGCGTCGCGTTGTGCCGCGCAGCGCAATAAACAATCAGCCACATTCTTATTGCAGTTGATTGCTAATTTGTGAACTGATATCGGCGGGCGGTGCTCTGCTGTTGCTACAATCGCACAGAAAAGAAGAAGAAAAGAAAAAAAAATAAATGCTGGGCTGCGTACAACATACCG
Organism: Urophora cardui; assembly: GCA_960531455.1. Classification (NCBI taxonomy): domain Eukaryota; kingdom Metazoa; phylum Arthropoda; class Insecta; order Diptera; family Tephritidae; genus Urophora; species Urophora cardui. Next base: position 18,795,974 of record OY482674.1, read on the forward strand.
ATATCATGCATACATAGGGACAAACGTACATATTCACATATGCATGTGTATATCTTGGGGAATAAGTAAGCGTACGCATCGATTGTGATCAAATATACGCGAGAATCGAATGTTGCACGCAAGGGGCGTTGAGTTGAAGCAAAAATATTGCTTTGGTAGAGGAAAAAAATAAAATAATCATAAGGCAAAGAAATGCAAGAAGACGGAATTAAAAAAAAAAACAAAAAAAACAAAAAAAAAAAAAATAAAAAAAAAATAAAAAATAAAAAAAATTAAAAAAATGAAAACGAAAAGCTATATGTTCACACCGTGTTACTTTTCGTTGCTTTTTGTTAATTTTTGTTACTTCTTGTTATTTTTGTTATGTTCTGCATGTTTCACTTGTACATTGGTCACTAAATTTTTAGCAGCTTGTTTCTTACTGTTTTGTCAGACTGAAATACTACAGGGTAGTGGTCGGAAACTATCGATGGCACTATCGTCACTATCGATGGTTTCTGAACATAGTTTACACTATCGATGGTTTTCGACTATCGTTTGAACTATCGATAGTTTATTGAAAATTTGAAATGTGAACACTAGGCACCAAACAAACGGAAACTATTCCATGCAGGGTTTGAATTGCTGACTAGCAAGTAGTCAAAGCAACATAAATACGACTATGCATTCTAGTCGCATGGTCGTTTAAAATGTGATTACCCAAAAACATTAAAATTACACTACAATATGGGTATCAAACGAAAGGGGATGACCCCAGGTTTTATTTGGACTACGATATATTTCGATAAATTTATCGATAACTGAGTTATCGGTCAAAATGTGATTGCCCAAAAACATTAAAATTACACTACAATATGGGTATCAAACGAAAGGGGATGACCCCAGGTTTCATTTGGGCTTCGATAAATTTATCGATAACTGAGTTATCGGTCAAAATGTGATTGCCCAAAAACATTAAAATTACACTACAATATGGGTATCAAACAAAAGGGGATGGCCCCAGGTTTCATTTGGACTACGATATATTTCGATAAATTTATCGATAACTGAATTATCGGTCAAAATGTGATTGTCCAAAAACATTAATATTACCCCAAACCTGTTAAATAATGATTAATAATCGTAATGATTACCGGCTTGATTGATTATTTTTTCAACTGTCCATTTAATGATTGATTACCCATTGTTTTCAAATTTTAATGATTATTTTGCAATTACCATTAAAAAAAATCAAAAAAAATCATAAAAAATCAAAAAAAAAAAGAAAAATAATCATAAAAAATCAAAAATAATCAAAAATAATCAAAAAAAATTATTTTGATTGTTTTTGATTATTTTTGATTATTTATGATTTTTTTTTGATTTTTTTTGATTTTTTATGATTTTTTTTTGATTTTTTTTGATTTTTTTTGATTTTTTTTAATTTTTATCAATATGGTTTAAAGAAATATGCACATTTGTACGTATGCAGGTATGTATATAGCCTTTTAAGGCAGACTCCCGACGGTAGCTTGATGGTAGTACCGGGGGGTTCGCTGCGATGAGCGTAGATGGTGTAGTGCAGTTAAAGTCCCACACTAACAGGATAAATGCTCTATATGCTTCCTCCTCGTATATTTGTGCAGAGAGGCATACACATTTATACATATCTTACATGCTTGGAATTATTGTTAATTTGTCATTGACCGTACATGGTACGATGCACGTTTATATCTAATTATTTATCTTTATGAAAAATTGTTTAAAGTGGCCAAATCAAACATTTTAGTGTAACATTCGCTGTTGTACTAACTCATAAATTGGGCTTTAATACAGAATTTCTCGTAGTTAGGTATACAATGAAAAGCAACTAATATTGCGCTGTCTTCGACTGTATCGAGACTTTATGACATTCATGAATGAGGAAAAGAAGCGATACATAGTCTCATTTTCATTAATTTATACAGTGAATTATGTGTGTTATTTATGGAGAGGTTATAGTCCAAAATGTCTATATCTGAACAATCCGTTGTATGGGACCTATATGTTATAGTGGTCCAATTTCTCTTAAGAAGTCACCCAAGTACCAAATTTCAAGTAGATATCTCAAAAAAATGAGGGATTAGTTTGCGTTTATACAAACGACTCAGCTCATGATCCTCATCATAGCGGTTATATTTTGGTGGATCTGTCATGCCTCCTTCTGCATTTTCCGTGAGTTTGTCTGTATATTTTATTGCCAAATTTGAAATAATTCTGGTCCAGGGTTATTTTCAGCGTGTTTACGATCTCTGTTGCAATGTCTTTGTTCGTTTTCTCTGTCAGTATTTTAGTTAGAGCTTTTAGTATTTCTGTCTTTGGTATCGAGGGGTATAGATCCTTCACGTAAAGTGATACCTGTTTTGAGTCCTTGGGTACGTTCAGAATTCTTAGTTTGTTGACTAGTTCCGATGTGTTTTTGATTGCTAGTAGCATATTTAGATGTTTTGAAAGTCTATATCCTGGTGCCGATTTAAGGTGTTCCTGTTTTGTGGATTTTAGGTAGTGAGATCAGTGATGGGGCAGATGGATTCATTGCTGTGAGAGTGTAGGCTACTTTGCTGTCTCTTATATTTTTCGCTTGTTTTATTGCACGCTTTATTGCCATTTGGTATTCTTCCGTTGGGTCTTTTCTCATCACTCCGCAGCCCATTTCTTTGATTAGTTGACCTGTTTTTGCGGTGTATTCCTCTTCCTCCATTAGCACAGTTGTATTTCCTTTGTCTGTTTCACACTTCATCAATTTTTTCAAAAAAGGAAAAATTCTTAATTTCATATAAGTTGTATTTATTGTTCATCATACGCCATACCGTTTCAGCCCTAGTTATTGCCCTATTGTATTCTTTTAAAAGGCAGAAATATTATGTACTTACGTTCCGACATTGTTCCTCAAATAGGATTATTTGGGAATTTGTATTCGTCTTCGCATGCCTACTACATAATAAAGCAGTAGACGATTTGCTATGTTGCAAATAGATTTACGTAAGGATAATCTCTGTCATAATCAGAATTCTTTATTCGCTCTTCCCTGTCCTTATACTGAACATAAAAATGAATCTTCCCAAGGTGTAGGAAGGGTTTGTATCCGTATCTAGTACGAAAAACTTCGAACGAGCCAAGGTCTATACAAATTTTGTACTTCTAAATTTGTCGACATTTTAATTAGTGCAGTTGTCGCTGTAGAATACACAATGACTTGGATACACCTGTCCCCATATTTACTGCAGGGTTACGTACTTTAATATGCGTTCACATACATTTGTACAAACAAACTTTATGCCTCTCTGACCAAACATACATGCCTACCTGAATACTTATGTGCATGCGTATCCAAATTTCTTTACAACAATATTGAAAAAAATCAAACAAAATAAAAAAAAATCAAAAAAAAATCATAAAAAATCAAAAAAAATCAAAAATAATCATAAAAAATCAAAAATAATCAAAAACAATCAAAAAAAATTATTTTGATTATTTTTGATTATTTTTGATTTTTTATGATTTTTTTTGATTTTTTTTTGATTTTTTTTAATGGTAATCATTAAAATTACTTTTTTTCAGCAAAAGAATTAAAATAATGATTACCAATTAAAAAACAAAACAATTTAATTGATTACTAATCCTAATCGGAATTTAACAGGTCTGTATTACCCTACAATATGGGTATCAAACGATATTAGATTTTTAATAGCTGTTATACTTCAAGAAAATAAATAAAGAGTTGTCGCGCTTTCCCTGGCCAAACTATGTAGATGATATTGACCTTTGTGTTGAACATTTCAATAACACCATCTATAACCTATTTCTAAAGTATGTTCCTAAACGCAGGGTCAATGAAGAACAAACACAGTTATGGTTCACCAAAGAGCTTAAAAAATTAAAAAATAAAAAGTCACGCTTTTTTAAGCTATACAAAAAATCTGGTCTTCATAGAGATTACGTCAAGTACTCAGTCTTGCGGCATAGATACATGGCATTAAACAAAAAATGTTACAAATCCTACTTATGCAAAATGAAGAAAAAACTGGTTCACGATCCCAAATCATTCTATAACTTCGTCAACTCAAAACGTAGAGTTCATAGTTTTCCGTCCGCCATGAATTATAATAACACTGCGTCTTCTGATAGCCAACTTATTGCTAACATGTTCGCAAAATTTTTTAGTTCGAATTATTCTATGGACTCTCCTAAAAGTAGTGATTATCCGTTTAGACTTACCCCATCCAATTTAACTCATGTCTCAGTTATATCTCCGGAAGTAGTCTTAAATTCATTAAAAACCTTAAAAGATTCATTTAGATCTGGACCGGATTTCATTCCGGCTTGCTTTCTTAAAAAGTGTGCTGTAAATATTTACAAGCCCCTAACATCCTTATTTAACTTGTCTCTAAAAAAAGGTGTTTTCCCATTAGTTTGGAAGGAATCTTTTATAATACCCCTACACAAAAATGGCAGTAGGTCTTCTATTGAAAATTATCGAGGCATAGCCAAGCTGTCAGCGGTTCCAAAAGTATTTGAAGCAATCATTGTTAATTATCTGAAGTACTCTATTTCCTCATCAATATCGCCATCTCAACATGGGTTTTCTACTGGAAAATCTACCACAACTAATTTATTGCAGTTCACAACTTATGTTTCAAATGGATTTAGAGAAAATGCTCACACAGATGTAATTTACACGGATTTTAGTAAAGCTTTTGACAAAGTATGTCATTCATTGCTCATCCGTAAACTAGGTCTAATAGGTCTTCAACCCAGTTTTATTCGATGGATATCTTCATACCTACATGGTAGAACTCAAAAAGTTATTTTCAAAAATTGTTCTTCCGATGTCATTTTCGTTCCTTCGGGCGTTCCCCAAGGAAGCCACCTTGGGCCAATTCTGTTCCTGCTATTCATTGATGATATTTCGTCTGTAATAAAACATTCTAAGATCTTATTATATGCTGATGATGTAAAACTATTTAAATCATTTTCCTCTATAGAAGATAGATCTTTCTTACAAGCAGATCTTAACAACCTTGTTCATTGGTGTAAAGCAAACTACATGCCGCTAAACTTAAAAAAATGTAAAGTTATGTGCTTTTCTCGTAGAACAGTACAACCAGCTTCTTATAAAATATCACAGCATAATCTAGATCAGGTAACTAATTTTATCGATCTTGGCGTCACAATGGACTCCAAACTCACCTTTAACCTCCATATAAACTCCACTGTCAACAAAGCTAAAGCTGTCTTTGCATTTATAAAGCGATGGTCTAAGGAGTTCAATGATCCTTACGTCACAAAAGCTCTATTTACAAGCTTAGTTAGACCTATCTTGGAATACGCATCTATTATTTGGAATCCCCACTACCAGTGTTTTTCAGATAAAATAGAATCTGTCCAAAAGCAGGGGCCAAATCGTGGCAGTCGTGAACGAGCGAGCATTCGAAACGAATAAAATTTAGAAACGTATCGACTGGCTGAATTGTCCCATTCGAAACAGTTCGTATCGAAATTTTATTATCCAAACTTATATTCCACAAATAAAAAACAAAACAAATGTACATACATATGTATGTCAAATTGAAGGAAAATTATTTTAAAAAAAGTAAATTTTGGTACACATTTTTACTTTTAACGAAGAATTTTATTAATATACTTACTTCTTTTGCATATGAGTTCTTTTGCACATGAGTTCTTCGGAGTCAGAAGATGAACACAATTGTGCAATCGTAAGGAGATATATGTACATATGTACATATTCGTGATAGAAGCAATCATATGGGATTAGTTTCGATTATTGCCGCCGGGGCATTGCTGCTTTGGGGCAATATATGTATTTCCGAATCGTTTAACAGAAATCATTCCATCAACAGCAACATCCATCCCAGAAACCTGCATGATTTGCCCATTTGTCGCCGTTAAAGTCTTTCCTCATTAGGGCCCCGCAAGTTCTCTTTTTCGACTCCTTGTTAAATGGCATCTTCTTGACATTGGGTTTTTGGTCAGCAAGGACCTAAAAGGTGTGAAAAAATTGCATAATAAAATTTATACATAGGTACCTTAAGCCATGCTTTAGCATCTTTTATAGGGGGACATTTACCATTAAGCTTCGCCATTCGGTATCATATTTGTGGCCCAGTTTATGAGTTCAATCGTGTATTTGGCTATTATGCCTTTTGGAGGCATATTAATTTTATTCCTATAATTATTCATATCAGGATTGAGCAAAGTGCACTAAATTTTGATTGCATTCAGCCTTGCACTACCCAATCAATAATGAGTGGTAGTGAAAAATTGATTTGCACTACCACTCATCATTTAATAGCAGTGGAAACCTATGGTGCTCCGGCGAAGAAAGTATTTCTATCGAAACTCGCTCAACGCAAAAGAAAGGGGAGAGCTCCACTGCGTTGGGAAAATCAGGTGGACAGGGATGCTGACTCCTATGTATTCCATAATGCCGCCATGCTGCACGAGACAGAAACAATTGGCGCACTTTGTTGGATTTGGCCAGAATCGAAGAAGAAGAATAAGAGGAAACATATGGTGGTAGTTAAGGTATTAAGCTTAGAAAAGTGAACGGAAACCAACACGGCCTATGTCCTATGTTATAACTACATGTATAAGTATTTCTTTACCTTCTTCGTATTTAAAAGAAATTTATTAACAACTTTAACACCTATTGATATACACAAAATATATTATAATGCCGTGTTGTTCACTTTTCTAAGCCTAATTCCATGTGTACAATATCCCATAAACTTCCTTGCCGTTAATAAATAGATTGCCCACTAAATACCTTAACTACGACCATAGGTTTCCGCTGCTATTAAACGATTAGTGGTAGTGCAAATCATATTTGCATTCCCACTCATTTATTTATTCGTTTGATAATTTCTATTCGAATGAAATTTCGGTCTGTTCGAATGATGAAATACTCGTGAACGAATGGGAGAATATCAAATTTCGATAGTGTCCACTCGTTAACGAATGTGGTGATACCAAATTTAAAAATTTCGAAATTTTTTTCTCGTTCACGACTACGACGATTTGGCCCCAGTTCCTGCTTTTTGCTTTGCGGAACTTTCGTTGGGACTCAGATTACATTCTTCCACCTTACACTTCTCGTTTAAAACTCATTAATTTGCCTTCACTTTCTAGTCGTAGAGAGATGCTTGGTATAGTTTTTATGGTTAAATTAATCACTGGACTTATAAATAGCCCATGCCTTCTAAGTGAGTTATATTTTAACGTTCCATGTAGAGTATCGAGGCATTTCAAGCCACTATTTGTGAAACCTTGCAAAACAAATTTCGAATTAAATGAACCATTCCGCCGCTTATGCCATGACTTTAATAATCACTCCAGCACGTTTGACACTTCAGACTCGCTTTTTATTATAAAACAAATAGTTCTAGCCTCACTTAATAAATGATATACAATCAGCTGATGAATTTTGTTCTGTAGCTGAATAGTTTTAGATCTCGACACCTAACAAACCCCTTCCTGTACGACTCGGCACAAAAAAAAACAAAAAAAAACATATCCGTGCGTCATGCGGATTGGCGCCCCTCGCGTCGGTCGGGCGGGATATGGAGGGTAAACCGTTGGGTATTATTATTATTATTATTATACATTTCTGGAAAGCGCACTATATAACGCAGCCTACAGTGTGATTAGTAAAAAGGCAAAAGGCGGTTACAGTGTGAGCGTAGCCGTAGACTCTCCCAAATCACCCGAAACTATCGTCAACTATCGATATACTATCGATAGTTTGCAAAAAACTATCGTACACTATCGATGGTGCTGACTATCGATAGTTTCCGACCTCTACTACAGGGTATTCAGCAACATAACATTTGCCACAATCAAGTAAGTAGTAGAGGCACAGTGTAGCAATTGAGTGAGGTCTTGTTATAGCTTGTGCAGTAGTCCACGTCTCGGCATACAGTTGAAACAAGAAACATTCGCTGTACAGCCGCTCATATAATATCTTTTTGAGAGACTTTTGTGAAAAAGAAAAAAAAATTAGACCACCCTAATATTAATTTTTATTTTCATATTTTCGGCATTTATAGTCGTTTATTAAAGTTTTATATATCATGTTTTTGCCTCGTGAAGAGAATTTTTATATACGGAAGCTAATTAACCCTAAGTGCACCATTGCGGCATTTATCAGCCAGATGTTCGACAATTTAAGAAAAAAAAGTTTGCCGTAAACCCGCTCATATTATGTACTATTTCTGGAAAACATTATCCAAATACAAGAAAAAATTTTTGGGACCGCCCTAGTTGTCGCACATTTACATTTTTTTTATATCTTCCCCATTTATATTTATTGTATCCCATAGTTTGATTCATCGGTTTTTTTTGTCTCGCGGAGAAAATTTGTGGCACGTAAGTTAATTAACCCTAAGGGCACCATTGTGATACGTACGACCCATATCTCAGTTGTCAACACCCTAATGTGGTTTTTTTATGTCTGCATTTTAAACGCCTTCAAAAATCGTTAAACTTTCACGAAAGAAATATCTAAATTAATTCAACAGAAGCCGAAATAAAAGAAATTCTATTATCGCTCATTAACCCTAAATGCACCATTGCGGCACTTATGAGACAGATCTCCGAATATTGAAAAAAGAGTTCGCCTATCATGTTTTAAAAAAAAATTTTCCATAAACAAAACTATAACTTCGACATTTATAGTCGTAACTTAAGGTTTGATACATCAATGTCTTTGTCTCTGTAAGATAGTTTTCCGTGCGGTAGCTCATTAACCCTAAGCGCGCCACTGGGGTACTTATGACCCATATCTCAGTTTTTAACACCCTAATGTGCCTCTCTAATGTCAGCATATTAAACATCATCTAAAATTATTAATATTTGCAAGAGAAATATTTAAATTAATGCAATACAAATCGAAATAAAAGACCTTTTATTTTTTCTACGTTCTGGTTTTCCAAACTCAAATCAAACTCAGTATCTTTAGCTACATTTGCGTCATACATTTGCTTAAAACATACATATAACTGCGGCCTACAGCATAAATTTTTCCCCGCTACTGGCTATTCCTTTTGACTGCTTTTAATTTCTTTTGCTTACACTTACAATTCTTATTTGCCTTTTGCTTCCCCTTTTGCTTCCCCCCTTCTTGCTTATTTATTCATTTGCTGCATACGCCAAATTTATTGTATGAGAGTTCGTAGTTGAAGCAACAGTTTAATTTGGAGTTTTTTATTGCCACACAAAGCCAACACACAACACAAAGCAGCAAGAATCTGAAAGGAAAAAAATAACGAAAAACCAAATAAATAAAAGTGATGAAGTGGACAAAGAAGGCGAAACGGGGCCAAATAAAAGCATAAAATCATAAACAGAATGAGCGCACGAATGAACCAACAAACGAAAATGTCAGAATGGCCAAAAAACGGCAACTGGACGGAAGGGCTTTTTCATGCGCCTGCGTGCGTGCGTGCGTGTATGCCGCTTGGCTGTGATTCAGCTGCACCGCAAGCGCTTGCCACTCAACAACAAATATTCTAGTTGCAAGGAAACAGTTAAAGATTTAAGAAAGAAAGTGCCAACTTTTGGCAATTATTTTGGTTGAAAGCTGAAGTGCGTACATAAGTACGGCTGCAGACTAAAATTTAAAGCCGATTAAAGAAAAGATAGCTTAACTGTGTTTAAATTTTTTGGCAAACCAACAAGCAATAACAATAACAATAAAAAATTCAGCATGCAACTCACACGGCTGCCGCTTGCCGCTTATCAACAACAGACAACACCAGCCAGCAGCCACTGGCAGACAACGGCAGCACAATATCAGTCCCATGCCCCTTTTTGGGTCCGTTAAAATCATAAAATTTTATGAGTTTTGAGTTGCGCGCCACAAAATTTATGAATTTATAAGGCCGCATTTTGTATTCGGTACTTTGTTTTGGTGCTTGCATGTTGTTGAATTTTGATATTTGCTGAAGTTTGTGTGGAAATTTTGTTACTTAAATTTTTTTTTTATATTTTCAGTTTTGTTATTTTAATTTTTTTTTATATTTTCAGTTTTGTTATTATAATTTTTGTGTGTGTGTGTTTTTTATGCAGCCAGACAGACCCAAAATTTACAATCGGCATATGGAAATTCAGTTCATTTTGTATTTTATGACTTGCATTTTTGACCCAAAATTGCATAAAAAATGCTCAATTTGGTTTTTGTGTTTAAATGATTTTTGAATTTCCTCTGCTTGCCAAAATTTGTTGGCCTTCTCAGGGTTGTTTTGTTTTCTTGATATTAAGTAAGTATTTATTATTCACTCCCTTCGCCAATGGCTGTGCAACAATAATTTTTGCATATTTTTATTGTTGATTTTATGGTTGGATTTTTTTTACTGTAAGTGCTTATGTATCATTTTGCATAGGAGTTGTGATATGTGAGTATATATATGTAAATTTGTATGTGTGCACGTAGGCATATTTGTGAGTTTCAAGAGAGTAATACAAAAGATAATAACTGCTTGCCTTTTGTTATTACAATAAAATTTTGCAAACAACAATGTATTCATCACCCGTCTTCTTTTAGTTTCTCCAAATACCGAAGTTTCACACCAATTTCCCGCGAACAACTGATATGGTTTAAAACTTTGTTAATTTTTTATAGTTTGCTTTTATTTTTTTATTGAGAAATCAACAATAAAGTATTAAAAATCTTGTATTTGGTGTTACTCTAAACAGTATCGATTTCTAATCCACAAATTTTGATCAATTCTCATGGGCGGTATTTGTTATATGTATTTTGACACAGATTTTAGAAAGGCTGAACCAGTTAGAATTTGACTGGCCGTGAGAGAAAAACAGTATTAAAAAAAATGTTCGCTAGAAAATTTTTCACCAGAGCTACTCTCAAGCAAAATTTCCGGAAGAAGAATGCGAAATTACGTAAAGAATGGAAAACAAATATGTATGTGTATATCCTCTCTAAATATGCGACATTTTATTATTATTATCTGGATTTCATGGTTTTTCAGCTGAAAAAACTTTAAAACTGATTTCCTACCGTAAACAATCCAAAAATATTGAGTGTTACCTTCGCTAGACTTGCGAACAAGGTCTAAAGTCGAAGCAAAATCCGCAAACGGCTAGCCGGCTGTACTTCGGTAAAAGACAATGATCGCCACCTAAAAAGCTATCGACAGGGCGATCCTAAAGACGCCGGAGCACGGTCTACACCTTGAGACTCAAGTGCACCTAGTTAAAGAACACAATACAGATACTAAGTAAGCAAGCAGTTCCTTCTGGGATGTCACCGCCGAGGCCACCCAAATTACAACCTCACCCAAATCATCCCGCATGAAACACGGCTTCTCTTCTCATGCCCTTCAAAGGACACTCACTTGGAACCACCAGCCTCATGGACTAGCCCAAAGGAAGCTGCAACTTTCCTGGGCCTCTCACTAAGTGAGCCTGATTACATTTTGTAAGCAAAACAAGCCGTCTGAGCAGGGCTTTGTACTGCTACAAATACAACAACGACAACAACAACAACTGCTTCATATCGAAGCGTCCGATCAAAAAACTCGATGACCGTGGAATTAAGAGGGTAATCCAGAAAAACCCTGGCAATCGCTTCCACATTCGTTGACAGAATGCCCGACATTAGCATGGGCTTGTCATTGGAGGGAAGGACTTGCCCACTGCATTACCGCGGAACGAATAAATCACGCAATACCGCAAGGATTCTAGCGAATCAAATACAGAATACCTTACAGGGAAGCAGAGAAAGAAGGCGAAAAATGTAAGGCATGATGAAAATTTCCACTGAAAATAACGGTATTTATTTCAGTTCATTTTTCGCGCTCCATTCTACTTTGCATTACGTGGCATTGGTAATGGAAGCTCATTCCACTCTGCATTACTGGCAATGCCTGAAAGAAGTGATGAACTCGTCAGATGTTCCATTGCGAGGCCTTCCGTCATGCGATGACCAGATTTTTGCTGGGGTAGTAAGTTGCTAAAATACATATACTTTAGAAAGTGGCCTTAAAATAACCAAGAGATTCAGTATGATCCGCTGGCCCACAGAAAGTTAAAAAATCAAAAAATCGCGCCCTGAAATATGAAACAATTTATAAATGGTATGAATCTATAGTAGCGTGGACTCATAGAATTGGATTCACTTTTCCCACAGCTAAGGACACTCAATAACTGTTGCACATTGTCTTTGATATTAACATGTACAGTACACCATTTTGTAGCGGTTAAGCTTCAGTTTTATAATATGCAAGTCGAAACCGCTATGAGTTTTCGTTGATTTTTGACAATCACTTTTTTATGCTTTTGTATGTAGGTACAGTCATGGTCGTCTTTTTCCTCATAAAATTAGCGCTTGCTTGAATGCATGCCTTTTTAATGCAGGATGAGCTCGATGTTGTTGTTGTTTTATGTTGTTTTTTTTGCTGTTGCTATTTCTTTTTGGTTTTTTTTGTTGTTGTTGATGTTGTTGATATTATTACTTTTTTGTTGTATTTTTTTTTTTGGTTATTGTAGTTTTTGATTTTTTGTTACTTGTTTGCTGTTTTCGCTAATAAGTAAGTAATTAATACATGTTTAACAAAAATGCGCCTGCTCACAAGTTAGTTAATTTGTGCACACATTTCATTAAACACCAAAAATATCAAATTTCAAGAGCAAAACTTTGACGTGCATACGTACTTACTAGGGATTCCAATCCCGGGATCCCGGGATCCCGGGATCCCGCCCTTTTTGACTCCCCGGAAATCCCGGGATTACTAGAATTTCATCCCGGGATTTTCGGGATAAAATAAAGAGAGAATATTCCCCTATTATAGCAAAGAAAAATTGTATTTTATATAATTTTTATTGGTCTCAGATATGTATACTAATGTTGCATTATTACATAGCAGCATTATCAACATATGCCCTGTGACCTATGAAAATGGTGCATTTTTCATGTGATAAATGAAACAAAAATAATGCAACCCTTTTGTGCTAAGAACAGAAAATGTTGCCCCTTAGTCGGGCCAGTTTTACATTTTGTCTATAGAACAAACAGCCCTAAAAAATGTGTGAAATCTTTGTGGAAGAGAATAAAAAAACTTGACAGTATGAAGAAAATGCAGAATAAGTTTGACATTTTTGCCAGAATAAAAAAGCAAAGTAAGGATTAATATTTTTGATTTAATAACACTACAAATAATTTAAAAAAAAATACCAAGAAATTCAGGTTTGGGGGAGAATAGATATGGGCCTGCTGAGCTCGGAACTATTTTTTTTTTTAATTTTTTGTATGGTTAGGTTTTTTTGGTTATCACTTCATTTAAAAATTATTTTCGCGGGAGTCACAAATGGGATAATCACAAGCAGTACAGTACCTCGTTCGAAAGAAAATTAAAATTGTCGATGTACAACTTGTAGTAATTGGACATTACCTCGCTGGTCGAAATCAAAATGTTATTAACTACTTGCGATATTTGAAAAAAAATTTGATTTTAAAATTAAGTTTTTGTAGGAAGTTGTAAAATTCAGGAAAGTTTTATTCTTTTAAAAATTAGCCTGCTTAATTGTGGTTATCGCATTTGTGATTTCCGAAAATAATTTTTGAGTGAAGTGATAACCAAAGAAACACCAAATTACCGTTATCTCAAAACCTAACCATACAAAACATTAAAAAAAAAAAATAGTTCTGAGCTTAGCAGTGCCATACCTATCCTCCCCCATACCTGAATTTTTAGATATTTTTTGGCTATAAACTAGTGTAGTTAAATTTTTTTTGTTGCGAAATACGCGTTGTAAGGAAACGTCGTATTTTTAAAATCGTTAGAATTTTTGTGGTAAAATTCATTTGATAATTTCTATTTCCTGATTTTTGGCCATTTATTTCTCAAAGGTTTTTGCAATTTCCTCCCAAGAAAAGTAAATAATGGAAGAAAATGCAAAAAAAATTCAAAAATAAAATTAGTAAAAACCAGGAAAAAGTTTAATTTTATTTGAGAATTTCACATTACGTACTAAAATAAAATACGCAGTTGTATACTCGGAATTCATCTCAAAATTTCTGCATCCGATTTTTAATTTTTTTCCGAATGTTGTATTAATTTTCAGTATTTTTCGGCAAGCTTGGAAATATTCGCTTAAACGAAGTACGTCATTAAATTCTAAAAATTTGTATTGGAAATTATCAAATGATCACAAGCTTTATTATTAATATCCTAAAAGTACCAACTGTAAAGGCAAATGTTTTGTATGTAATTTTCTTTGTTGGTTGCGTTTTTTAAAATTAACTCTTATTATTAAATAATACGCATGATTTTACGTTCCTATTTTATTTTGTTACTAATTAAATAATAAAAATGGCAATAAAAATCAATTTTTTCTTTGCACTTTAAAGTTGTAGCGTTCCTCGAAATATATATTTACTTTTTTCAACCCCAAAATGTGGGAAAATAATTAAGGTCCAAATCCCGGGACAAATCCCGGGATCCCGGGATTATAAAAACAAATCTCGAAAATCCCGGGATCGTAAAAATCGGAAAAATTGGAATCCCTAGTACTTACATACATAAAAACATATATATGTACATATGTATATGCATTAATGCTAAAAGTAAGAAATTTGCAGTTAACCGAAAATACATGCAAACATAAAAAAAAGAAAAGAATAAACATAAAGTTATGCACATGCAAACTCATGCAAATATTCATGTATGTATGTATGCACTTATGATATTCAAGTTGTTTTTGTTACTTGGCGGCGGCATGAGTTCTCAAATTCAATCAACAAACTTTTCGTTATCTTCCGTGGAAATACTGAAAATATCAAATTTGACTTTTTCGGCAAGCAAAAAAAAATTATCTTGATGGACATGAAATTGTATAGAGCTTGACAAGTTTGACATTTTATACAGAACGATGAAATTTCATGCACGGTTGTTAGACTTGAATTGAAATTCATTATATGGACAATAGACTGTCTTGCAAATAAACAGTTTGTCGTATTCCCTCTCATATAACGTTAATGTCGTAGATTTTTAACTTATTTCCAGCTATTTTTGTAGGATTAACTCTTGAAAGACTTAAAAACGAAATTTTCCATAGAAATTTGCAAGACTTAGGAAACGAACTTGTTCAATCATTGACTAGGATCCCGCCCTTTTTGACACCCCGAAAATCCCGGGATCGCTTGAATTTTATCCCGGGATTTTTGGGATAAGATAAAGACAGAATATTCCCCTATTATAGCAAAGAAAAGTTGTATTTTATATAATTTTTAGTGGTCTCAGATCTGTATACTAATAGCATTTCCTATTCTGCATGAAAATGTTGCATTATTACATTGCACCATTATCAACATGTGCCCTGTGCCCTATAAATGTTGCATTGTTCATGTGATGAATGAAACAAAAATAATGCAATATGCTAAGAGCAGAAGATGTTGCCTCGTAGTCGGGCCAGTTTTATATTTTGTCAATAGAACAAACAGCCTTAAAAAAGTGTTAAGTCTGTGTGGAAGAGAACAAAAAATGTGACAGCCCGAAGAAAGTGCGACATTTTTGCCAGAATAAAAAAGTCCATTAGTCAAAGTAAGGATTAATATTTTTGATGTTTTTTTTAATAATCAAATTTCTTTGTCGTGAAGTACGTGTTGTAAAAAAACGTACGTTAGATATTTTTAAAGCCTTTAGAATTCTTGTGGTAAAATTCATTTGATAATTTCTATTTCCTGATTTTTGGTCATTTATTTCCCAAATGGTTTTTGGAATTTTCCCATATGGGAAGTAAATAATGGAAGAAAATGCAAACAAAATTTTAATTAGACTTCATAGTTTTACAGTACTCTACTAAAATTAAATACGCAGCTGCATTCTCGGAATTCATATGAAAATATGTGCCTCCGATTTTTAAATATTTTCGGAAGTTGCATTAATTTTCAGAATTTTTCGGCAAGCTTGGAAATATTCGCTAAACGAAGTGTGCCGTTAAATTCTAAAAAATTTTATTGGAAATTATCAAATGATCGCAAACCTTTTTATGCTAATATCCTAAAAGTACCAACTATAAAGGAAAATGTTTTGTTCACCAAATGTATTTAATTTTCTTTGTTGGTTGTGTTTTTTAAAGTAACTCTTAAGTGTTATTAAATAATACGCATGATTTTACGTTCCTATTTTATTTTTTTAGTAATGAAATAATAAAAAATGGCAATAAAAATCTATTTTTTCTTTGCATGTTAAAGTTGTAGCGTTTCTCGAAAATATACATATTTAATTTTTCAACCTCAAATGTGGGAAAATAATACTGGTCGACAAGTTTTTGTAACAGAAATAAAATTCTACGTTTCAAAAGGATTTCGGTGCACTTTTTGAGATATTCATATCCAAAGAGGCGAAAAACGCGGTTTTTGGCCATATTCACTCCTCAATATCTTTAAAAATAAAATAAATCCCGGGATCCCGGGATTAGAAAAAAAAATCTCGAAAATCCCGGGATCGTAAAAATCGGAAAAATTGGAATCCCTATCATTGACGAATGACGATTTAATAACTAAAGAAGCGAACTCTTTTGCGATAGTTTTGAAGACTTAAGAAATGAACTTAAACGCCGAAACTCTTGAAAAGACTTAGGAAACGAACTTGTACAATCTTTGACGAAATGCGAATTAATGACTAAAGAAACGAACTCTTTTGCGATAGTTTTGAAGACTTAAGAAACGAACTTTATCGTTGATAAATATGAAAATGACTTAGGAAACGAACTTGTGCAATGACTGACGAATGCCGAATTAATGACTAAAGAAACGAACTCTTTTGTGATAGTTTTAAAGACTTAAGAAACGAACTTAAAGCCCGTCTCCACATAACTTGATTCGCCAGCGAAACATCGAGTGAAACATCTCGCTAAATAGATAACATGTCTCCACGTGGCTGATCGTTATTTAGTTTAACTTTTCTCTTTCTTGTTCGTCTTAAATGTTTGTATGTTTGCTTATTTTTGCGTTTTTGTTTTGATCTGTGTGAGATTTTCGATGCAAAATTATATAAGGCATCGATATCATCGCGTTTGACAAGAGGATTGAGAAAAAAACAAGAGTTTGATTCTTCACACGCTCTCAGAAATTTGTATGAAAATTAGGGATTTCGGCACTGGTTTCCGTGTCGAACCAAGATTGAGAGAGCAAATGCAGAAAAAAGAGCGAAACACGTTATGTGGAGACATGGTATTAATCGTTGAAACACTTGAAAAGACTTAAGAAAAGAACTTAATGATTCAAAAACCTGAAAAGACTTAAAAAACGTAGATACTTTATCATTGACACACATGAAACAAACTTCTTTGCCAGTGACATTTGAATGACTTAAGAAACAAACTTTATAATAATGAAACAAGCACTAATTTTCTTAGCTTTCCTCTTCTTTAAAATTAAGCTTACTCTGAGATTAGTGGACAGAGTGCTCTATACCTAAGACAGAAACTCTGAGTTGGAATCCAAAAAAAAATTTTTTTGTTATGTTTATTGCTGTTCCTGCAACAAAAATCATCCACTAAAACACACGATTTCACTCTTCTTTATTTTGCTTTACACAAAAACACAACAAATCCTAAACTATATCAAGTTTTTTGTTAAAAAAATGTTTTCCGTATACGAAAGCACACCCTTTTATATGTGCGATGTGTTACAGAGTTGCACAGGTAACCAACAATAAATCAAAATTGACGCTTTAACATTTCTTCGTGTCAACTGTGGACATCACTTTATGTATACGAATATGACCTTGGAGTCGGATAAGGAGCTGCGCACATAAGAAAAAAATAGAAAAGACAAAAACTAACAAAACAGCCGCCCTTGTGCGTTGATTGTGGGTAACGTCAGGCAGCTGAAATATATTTTTTCTTTGCTTTAGTTTTTTGTGTCCAATTAAAAGCACTGGCACTCTGTAGGGAATCTGTTGGAAGTTTTTTCTAAAAAAAAATCTACTTTATACTAAGACCCTTGCTGTTCACAAAAAGCATTGCGCAGCTAGAGCAGTAAAAAATTTAAAAAATGTTTAACATTACCGATTTTATTAACATTGCAAATGTCTATAAATAATAATAATAATAATAATAATAATAATAATAATAATAATAATAATAATAATAATAATAATAATAATAATAATAATAATAATAATAATAATAATAATAATAATAATAATAATAATAATAATAATAATAATAATAATAATAATAATAATAATAATAATAATAATAATAATAATAATAATAATAATAATAATAATAATAATAATAATAATAATAATAATAATAATAATAATAATAATAATAATAAAAATAATAATGAAATTTACTATTATACCACATATTATTCGCGGCAGAACTGAGTTGACGACTCTGGATATCAATGACAACCGCAGGCAGGCCAGCAAGCAAAAAATGACAACAAAAAAAGGAAAAAAAGAAATAGTCATTCGAAAGAAACAAGTGTCGCGTAGGAGAAAAGTGCATTGGATTGAATTTGTGTGTTGTTGCTGCTTCTTTTGTTGTTCTTGTTGTTATTGCTTGTTAGTAGCTGCTCTGCTGCACCACAAGCAGTCAGCAAACAGCAATCTCCCCGGAGAATATCATTTCCCGCTTTGCACGCAGTCCACACACAGAAACACACAAACTCAATCTGCAGTTTATTTTTACTGTCGGTTTTTAACTTTCGTTTTCGACTGCGTCGCTCGAATGTTTGTACAAAAAAAAAAAAAAAAAAAAAAACTCGGCGCATAAACGCATTGCGAATATATAAACTTAAAAGTCTGTCGCTTGTCGGTTGTTTGGTTGTTCGATTGGCATTGTTATTGTTGTTGGTGTTTGCCGCTTGTTAGGGTTGATGTTGTTGTTTTTTGTTGTTCTTATTGTTGTTGTTCTTAGCTTACTATGCTGTTGTCGTCGTCGTCGTCGTTGGCGCTCTTATAAGTATGCGCTGTGTGTGTTTTGCGTTGATTATGCGTGTTATATTGTTGTTGTTTTAATTATTTTATTTCAATTTTATCTTACTTTTTTATATCATTTGCTTTATTGTTGTCAAATGTACTGCATAGCCCTGCACATAGTGTATTCAGCGTTCATATAAACATGCGTCCTAAAAATAAAGTTGCCTTTTGCTTGCGCGCAAGTTCCTCTTGTGCTGTCATTATATTTGGTCAGTCAGTCGCCGCCGCGCCACCAATTGAATTGGTCGTCGTTTCTGCAAGTTGTTGTTGTTGTCATTGTTGTTGCCGTTATTGTTGTTGTTGCTGTTGTTGTTATATTTTGTGGCCAACGTCTCTGCTGTGTCTGCGCCGTTTGTTGGCGTTGCTGGCTGACCCGTTCATCGGCTCTTTTGCTACGCAGGCGCGTTGTCAATCGTCGTCGTGTTGTTGCTTCGAGTCCCTTTGGTGAATTTTGTGCGTCTCTTGGTTTTACCTTAACCTTTTCTTTACACTTTCCCCCCTCCGCCTTTGTAATCGCGGTCCTATGTCCCCTGTATATATGTATGTATTCGTATTCGGTGCTTATTTAGGACATTAATTCGCTTCTTTTTTTTATTTTTTTTTTTGGTTTTATAATAAAAGTGTTAGTGTAGCTGTTGTTGTTGTTTATTGGGTTGTTGTTATTTTGTTGTTGATTTTTTTTGTTCTTGTTGCTGTTGTTGCTGTCTGTTTGTTGCAATTTAATGAAATTCATTTCATTTCGTTTGCGGTTTGCCACGCTGTGTGTGGACAATATTTTCAATGTGGTGCTTATGCTTGTGTTGCTTGAATGTTGCTCAACATGTTGCCTGCAACAACAATGCGACCTTCAGAAGGGCTGAATGCTGCTGCTGTGACATGTCAGCCTGTTTTTCTGCGGTTTGCGTTTCGATTTCGTGCCGGTTGCTGCTTCTGCTCCACTAGCGGAGGTATTAGTTCATCAGATCGAGCGCACTGTGTGTATGATTATTGGTTTACTTAGCTTTTTTGTTTTAATTTCATTTTTTTTTTTCAATTTTTGTCTTCTGCAAACATTTCGACGTGTCCTCGAAATAATTCATTAACACTTTGTCTTTTGTGATTTTTCTGTCGGAATGCATTGCCGTTGTTAAAGTAACGTTTTCTTTTTTGTGTTGTTTTTGTGGTTGTTTTGCTTGTTGCACTCGCTGCTGTTCATTTTTCCACTGTTGTTGTTGTTATTTTGTTGGCTTTTGATAATGTCAACGCTGCATTTGTCATTTACTGAAATATTTTACGTAGTTGTTTGCCGTTTGTTGTTGTTGTTACTTGTTTTTTCTTGCATGTTATTTTGGTGTGATTTGTTTTGTTTGTTTTATCGTGTTGGTGGTACTAAACGTTACATTACATAGTAATTTAACAATTGACAGGCAACATACAACGCTTTCAATTCGAACAACAAATGCCAATGCCAAATGCGTTAATGGCATTTTTAACTTAAATATGTACAGCAATAAGAGCAGCCTTTGCAGTAGTAAAGGTTAGACTTGAATACATTTTCGGCACAATCCTTTTTAAAGGAAATATTTTTTAAAGGGGTATGCTAAATAACAGAAAACACATAATTATTGGCATTTAAAAAGGGTGCGGGGGAATTAAATAAGTAAAGGTACGGATAAAAATAGTCAATTGAAAAACTAAAGACAGTAAAACGTGTACAAAAAACTATTAATTTAGAGAAAACATTTCTGGTCAGTGAAAAAGCGGACAAAAAAAATCGAGTTGTAAAAAGTTAACTAAAAAATAAAAGTATCAGAGGGTAGGGATAAGAAAAGCGGCACATTTGGAGTAGTGTGAAGGCCCATTCTAATACCACGAGAAAACCGATTAATACTCCTTTTAGAACCAGTTTGAAAACTTGATGAAATTCACCAATTCCTTTACGTCGACGTACGCGACCTTATATAGGCTTTACAGGAAAGGAATCCTAAGAAAGCACCATATGGCGCCGTTAAGAGCCGTCAGCGGCAAATGAATTGTTCTTCGATTGCCTGCTCTTCCTCATCATCCTTGCAGCTTCTGCAGCAACTGCCGTAAGGTGTATCTAGCTTCTCTGCATATGACGAGATTTCCTCTCTCCTTAGGATAAATATTTGACGAGATAGATTGTGGTCCCATTTTGTCCAGGTTTGCCTTGATGTTCGACATACTGGGTTCTGTTGCCATCTATCACTTTTGGAAAACGGCATAACTGTGCGTCAGGAGAAACCAGTTCGACAGTGCCCTGACTTGCTACTTCAACTGCCTTACAATTGCCATCGATGACACTGCGTCCCGGGGCCCACACGAGTTGGAAACAGGTCATTTTGAACATCTACTGTAGAGATCGGCGACAGTCTAGTGTTAGTTGGCAGCCTGAAGGAAAGCTGTAAATTCAAGTCTTGGGAAAAGATTCCGCCCCCAACTTTGTTGTCAAATTTAGAGAAACTGGTAAATCTGAATGCGCTGCCTGGGGGAGGGTAGCACCGAATTAGTACTTCCCAATTATCCCTGTTTGGAATATTTGTTTCAAGGTTGCTGTCTGCAACTATTGCAGTATTTCATCGCTCCGTTCTACCGGGAAATGTAATGAGCTGGTTTTGATAGCAAACGCCTCAAATGAGAAGCAAAGGGTGGGAAGAAAATAGGAAGATGGAGTTGATAAAATGATAACAGAATAATATAGGTTGTAAAAGTTGGAAGCAGTGAATATGCTCAGTTAGAAGTCAGAAAGAAGGGAGAAAATATTGAATAGCTAATAGATAAACAAAGATTAACGAATACGAGTAAAGATCGGATAAAAAGATGATAGCGGCAAGATCAGCAAAGTATGTGTAAAAGTGGATCAATTATAGGCAATCAAAAACTATAAAATATGGAACAAAATGTATAAAATAAAAGGCAAACTAAGCAAACTCTGAAGGTACTAGAAACTAGACCTAACGCCTTGTTTCGTAAAAAGTAATCAAGTGAAAATTCCCTTAAGCACTTTTAAAACCTACTGAGCATATACAAATTGAAGGGGATTTTCCAGTTTTAGAGACATGATTACAAACGATAAAATCGATTAGAAGATAAAAGTTAATTTGCTAGATTCTTTTTTTTTTAAATAATCAAATTGTAGGCAAACCAAGGTTTCTTATAGCGAACATATTAAAAAAAAATTTTTACTTAATTGTGTAAAAATAAAAAAGAAGGAAAACAAAAACAAAGCTAATTAATTTCACGTGTTGCAAGCGTTACACTAGTTAACTACAACAAAAACAATGAAAGTGCAACGAAACGGCGAAACTGCAATCATCGCGCAAATATATATGTAGATATGTATGAATGTATGCTATGCTGTTATTGCTGCTGCTGCAATGAATTTGTATTGACATGTACGCATGCGCAGCGCAATCAAGTCTGATATGTCGCTTTGGTACGCATAAAGCGTGCGTGCACATATGGGCATATATTTGTTGTTGTTGTTGTTGTTATTATTGATTTTAAAAGCTTCTTTTTATTTTTATTTTTTTACTGTTTTGATTGCTTGCTGTTGCAATTTTTGTTGTTGGTGTTCCATGTGTCTGCCCAGTCTGTCTCCCTGCCCGTCTCTCTGCGTTATACAACCAATATATTAAGGTGAACGCATACTCGCATTGGCATTCATTTTGCGTCTGATGTGGCGCACTCAAGCGTATGCAGAAACTAGAAATACGACAGCGTAATAGCAATAACAATAACAACAACAAGCAGCATGTTTGTAATGCTAAGAAAAAGCATGTTTTCGAAAGGATTTTATTTAATACTGTGGTATTCATTACGTTGAAGGTAATGGGAATGGTGTTGCCACTTGAATCTGGAAGTACGTATCAGCTGGAGGAGGCTCTCGTAGTGGTTAGGTAAATTGATGTGAATCAATACCTAGTTTAGGGGTGTCTAGACTTAATTTCTGGATAAGTTAGCATATTCGCAATAATATGTCAACTCCCAAAAAATATGAATTAATCCCGAACCCTTGGCGATGGTCGAGCAATCTAGTATTAACATGTATTTATATGTATTAGATCAAAAGAGGAAAGTGCAAGGTTGCCACAGGTTAAAAAAAATGTCCAAAGAAAATGTAATAAAATACCTAATAAAAAATCAAATAACTAATAGGAAAAAAAATTCCCGGAAAAATTTTCGAGGTTGCCATATTTTCAAAAAAAAAAAAATACTCCAAATGTAAAAATTAAAAAAATGTCCAAAAACGTTTCAGAAAAGCTACCCAAAAGAAACACAATTTGTAAAGATAGACTTACTTAAATCAACAAATATACATAAATTTCCCAAAAATATTTTTTTTTAGGTTTCCATATGTAAGTTAAAATTTAACGGTATTCGCAAAAAAGTAATAAAAGTTTTCGAAAAACATTTTATGGGAGTTAAATGTTAAAAATAATATACAGAAAAATTTCCATAATGAAGTTGTTCATAAATTCATTTTACAAGCTTGCCATATGCACGCAATTTAAACAAATTCCCAAAAATTAAAATAGAAATCCCAAAAAGTAATAAAAGTTTGCAAGCTTTTTTATGGAGGTCAAAGTTTAAAAAAGTTCCAGAAAAATTTCCATAACGGAGCAACTTATTTCAAAATGCATTTTAAAAAGTTACCATATGTAAATTAAAAAAACTATCCTAAAAATTATCAAAATACCCAAAAATTCATAAAAGTTAGCAAACAAAATTTTTATTGCAGTCAAAGGTTAAAAATATCCAAAAAAATCCATAACGAAGTAATTTGCTGAAAAATCATTTTATAAGTTTGCCAGTTAAAAAAAATACCCTGAATATTTAACAAAATACCCAAAAAGTAATAAAAGTTTGCAAAAAAAATCCCAAAATGTGGATAAAAACATTTGCAACCAAAAAAAGATTTTGGTGGTCTGAGGTTAAAAAAATATCCCGAAAATTTCTAAAACGAAATAATTTGATCGAAAATGCAGTTTATAAGTTTGCCATTTGTAAGTTAAAAAAGAAATACCCTAATAATTAAAAAAAATCCCAAAAGTAGATAAAAAATTTGCAAAAAAAGATTTTTTGGTGGTCAAAGATTAAAAAAAATATACCGAAAATTTTCCATAACGAAGTAAATTGTTCGAAAATTCAGTTGATAAGGTTGCCATATATGTATATATAAGTTAGAAATTCCGCAAAAATTTAAAAAAAAAATATTCCAAAAATCATAAAATTGGCACAAAAATTTTTTTATGGCAATCGAAGGTTAAAATACAGTAGAATCGCACAAAAGTTAACTCGCGAGAAAGTTAAACCTTCGGGTAAGTTAACCAAATTTGAGCGTCCACGTACGGCTCTAAAAAGTTAACTCTTGGTTAACTTTTCTGAGCTTATCGATTTTTTTTCAAATCCAACCATTTATTTCTCAGCAAAAACAAGCTCATTCGCCTTGTTTCTATGTATTCACGGAATTTGCGTGCATTCCCGAATTTCTGTGTAAAAAATTATTGTCGGTGTCGCGACGTACAAATGTAGTTAGTCGTTTGAACTATTGAGTGGTGTAAACATAGTTTGTGTGTTAAAAATGGCGATAAAGCGGAATAAACCATCACAAATTAGATTGAATTTACATCAAAAAACTGATATTTTAAGAAAACTTGAGGAAGGTATTCACGGAAACCGCTTGGGATTAGATTATAGTGTATCTAAAGTGGCCATCTCAAAAATAAAGAAAAAACGATATGAAATTTTGGAGGCAGTGGCAAGCACACAGGAATTGGCAACCAAGAAAACTGTACAAGTCGGGATATCCCTTTCTCGAGGCAAGGTTGTATAAATGGTTTTTGAACCAAAGGCAACGCAATTGTACAATTAGAGGTCCAATTTTAAAATCAAGAGCTAAGCTTGAATTTGCCAAAATGTACCCTGGAAAAAATTTTTATGTAAGTGATGGATGGCCAGCAAATTTTATGTATGTAAATTAAATCAAAGTTTCTGCTTTGTACTTAATAATTAAAATTGAGATATTCAAATAAATTTGATATGTTATATCCCAAAAATTATGTTTATTACCGTATTCTATCAAATTTAAAAACCACCTGGAAAAGTTAATATTTCGGAAAAGTTAAATGCCCTTGGGACCATTTGGTTAACTTTTGTGCGATTCTACTGTATATCCAGAAAAATTTTAATAACGAGCTAAGTTTTTCGAAAATGCATTTTTTTAAGGTTGCCATATGTACCTATGTAAAAAAAATACACACAAAAATTTTGTGGAAAAGCAACAACAAAAAATACCTTGCTTCTTCTTCTTCGAGCTGAAATTCCATACCTGCGGCAACGCTGCTGACTAACTAACTTTTAAGTTTGAATTAAAGTTGACTGTGTTATGCGACATATGAAAAATAATGTATGTACACTAGACCGCCTCCCAAAAAAAGTTGAAAGCTAATGTATGAAACTTTGCGGCTACTAGGGTGGTCCTAAATTTGTTTTTTTTTTCTTTCGAAATATCCTCCAAAAGTACATTATATGACTGGCCCACACGGAAAAATCAATTTTAGGATCATCTTAGTGCCCATATATTAGTTAGTATCAATCTAATAAATTTTTTGATTCCAGAATACTAAAGGCCATAAAAAATAATCAATCCTTCGCGAAAGCAATATTTAAATTAAGTCAGTAGAACTCGAAATAAAGCACATTTTTTGTTTAGAAAATCAGAACAAAATCAGATACGGTCTAATGAGCATATAGATGTAGGTTTGTATGCATATACACAGATGTGAATAAAAGCTAAGTAGACCTGACTGCCTGGCATGCCAATGCAACGCGCTCTAAATCCTGCGTCAGAACGCAATGCAAGTGCATACCATATCGTATGTTTGTACGTCTATATGTACATATGTATATATGTATGTGGTATATTTATATATGTGATATGTAATTATCCGCGAACAAGCGCCTTCATCAGTGTCGCGCATACACAAAGCCACACACAATAACTGAAGCCAATATGCAAGCCTGCCTGCAAGTGAGTAGAGCAACAAGCACTTTGAGGTGAGATCGCGCGCTTTGTGTGTGCATTTCTTTTTCTTTTTTTTTTTTTAATTAATTGCAATTACGACAGTGTGGCTATGTTGATTATGCACTACGTATTGTGTATATATACATACATACATACGTACAAGCTTTAACTATAAATTATACATATATTTGTACGTATAAATATGTAATGCTCATCTTATGTTGCGTTGTTGTTGTACGTACAAATATGTAATGCTCATCTTATGTTGCGTTGTTTTTGTTGTTCTTGTTCGCCTTTTTTGTGCTATTTCTTTCACTATGCACACACTTAATCGTTTATCGTGGCATTTCGAAATATAGTTCTTATGTGTTATTAATAATTATTTTAATTTTAATATGTAACAAAAAGTTTTCGCATTTTTGTTCACGCATTCTTGTATGCGCGTACTAAATGCTTAGCGCGCCATATTTGGTGCTATTGGGGATTAAAACTGCTAGGATAGGATGACGATGAGCAGCAAAATAAATACAAAATGTCTAGGTACATGCATATGCATTTAAGCAGCTGGATTAAGATAAGTGGTTTGAGTGAATAGATTATTTTTTAGTTGAAGATGTGTAAATTATAACAAGATCATAAGATTGTACTATTAACAAGCTGTTGATTTTGCGTAGAAGGATAATGAGGAACAAACTGAAAAATAATAAAAAAAAAAACTGCATATATAACTGACAGCAAGACATTTGATGGTTATCTACAGATTGATTTCGAATGTTAGACGTGATCATAAGTAGACTAAATATTTCTTCTATAAATTTGACTTGTTGTGGCTAATACGCTTTGACTGCTATTGTATATGCAATACCATGTTTCGATACTCTAATAAATCGTAGTAATCTAGTGAAGTGAAAATGGAAATAAAACCTATAAAACACACACTTGCATAATTTTTGCTACTTAATTATTGCTTTTATTCTTTCAATATCAGTACAATATAAAAATAGAAACAGCATCTTCTTTATCTCTCAACGTACATACAAAATATGTCCACCAAAGTCCTTGTTGTCGTCAATAATGACAGCTGTCAAATTTGATACTTGACAGCGCTGACAGTATAAGGTGTTCAACAGACAAAATATAATGGACATACAGCAGAACCATATAAGTATGTAAATGTATTATAAAAACCACAAATAAATATATATTTACATAGCTATGTATATGTGTGTGAGTGAGTGGGTATAAACATGCCAGGCTTGTGAAAACAGGTTTCCTTTCATTGGAAAATTTTCTGTAAAATAATATCATTTGGTAATAAAAGATTTTGGTCAAAATTATTGCAATGATGATTTGTGGTTTTAGTTTTGTGCAGCGAAACTTAAAAGGAACTACTTAACTATTACTAAATGATGCAGGGACGATAAATAAGAGGACATGATTGAACACCTGATTTGCCACTACCCGGCTCTTAACGACGGCGCTTTCTTGGGACTCCTTTCCAGGATAGCCTATGTAAGGTCGCGGACGTCGAAGTAAGGGGCTTTAAAACTGGTTCAAAAAGGAGGAGTGATCTGTTTTCTCGCGGTATCACAATGGATCTCCACACTGGCCTAAGTGTGCCGCTATGGCGTCAGCGACTCCAACCTAACCTAACGTAACTATTAAAGGGTTGAAGTATAAGTGGACGCTTTTCAAAGGGTAACAGGACTTTGTGTTGAACTCTTGTAGATAAATTGGAGAGTAAATGAAGTTCTTGGGTTGATAAGTGTCATTAAGCTACTGTTGACGGTATGTAGATTGTGATAAAGGAAAATTGAAAATTAAGCGAAACAAAGCTCACTGCGGTGGTAGTTTAGTGGGATGCAATTAGATTACAAATCGAAACAATGCAGCTTCGGTCCTCGAAATGGATGCATAACTTCTACCAAATTTTTTTTTTTTTCATTTTTTCTTAATAAAAACTGGCCAATAGCTGATATAAAATTCACAGAAATAACAAAATTGGCAACCATTGAATTTCTTTCGTAATCCTTAATCTCCATATATTGGATCATTAGTTTTTTTTAACTTTTTTAAAGCAATAACGTATTTGGTTATTCGGCTTGTGTTTAGTGATTATGACGTTTGTAAAGTACTGGGTTAAGTTACGTTGCAGTGGCTGCTGGTTCCAGCTAAAATACTTATGTATGCTCCGAGGTTCCCATTGTGATATCATGCGAACTTCAAGATCTTCTATTCAAACCATCGGGTGAAGTGCACAAATTTTAAAATTGTTTCCAGTGCAACTACGTATATCGCCAATTTCCCTAAAATAGCAGGATCCCATGTATAAATTTATTCCACAGTGCTGGACAATCGCACAGAAGATGTCCGATTGCCCAGCTCCTACTAGTCTTCACAAGCTCTACGGTACTCATTATAGGCAGATTTATTCTTTGTCGTAAGCTTCTCGAGTGTTATGTGGCCTGTTAATAAGCCCATAATCACCATACACCAAGTGTCAGCAAATTATTTGACCGTATGACGTTCGACTTGGCCGAATAAGCTAGGCGTAATTGCATGTGCCCAGATTTTCCCAGCATTCACTTGTTTGTTTGAAGTAAAATTCCTTCAGTAAGAGTGGTAGAGTGCGGCATGCCCAGACCCTTTTAAATACGTTTAAAGTGGAGCGAATGTGCCCTATCGAGTAAGTTCGTTATTCGGTATGTTATTGTATCCCACGCACCCATAGCAGATAAATAGTAAACTGTTCAGATTCAGATTAGAGATCTGAGGCAATTCTCCACAGTTCCGAAATTACAGAGGACAGCTTTTAGTGCTTTAATTGCAACTTTACATCCTATTTCCTTTGTTTTCAAGCATTCAACAGCCTGATGTATCGCTGGTACCTCCGCTTGAAAGGTATTGCATTGATCCGGTAGGCGGAATGAAGTTTTGCCACTCAGTGGACTAAATCAAAGTAGAGGTGTAAAGTTTTGTTTCTGGAATTACCATTTTATAAATCCTCTTGAAGATAATGGTCACCATATCAATTGACAATTGACATACATACATTCATCAGCTATTTATGCCGCATTTTATTTTTTGTTTCGTGATAGTGCAAATTTCGTCGTCTTTTTTGTTATAGCTTTTAATCCGCTTATTAATAGCCAAATAGCCAAAATGAACAATCGCCAAAATCACCAAAATCGCGCACTCATAACAAACTAATAATAAATATTCCAAAACTTATAGCAACGTCACAATTAAATTTAAGCAGTTGTCATTTATTGTTTATCTTAATTTTCGCTAAGCTGTTTTAGAACAATCAAAAATATGATGTGTTTACAGTCACCATTAGCAAAAAAAATTTTCAACACAATTTGGCTATTAAAGAAGGATGGCAACAATTAAAAATTCAATAAACTTCATACATATGTAGCGATTATTATTGCTATTCGCAGTTTATTATAAATTGTTGTGATCTCGTTTTTTTGTTTGCTTCTTTTTCTGCTGTCGTCGTTTTCTGCTGCTCAACACGAAAAATGCAAAATTAACATTTTTTAATGAGCTGTTAAAAAAAGCGTTCGCACGGCGCACAAATAATATCTGTGATTTTATTATATGTTTTACATATTAATTTGCATTTAAAAAGAATACCTACATATCTATAAGTAGATTAATGTGTGTATTCATTTATCTGGAAATTTAATTAGTTCAAATTAAAATGAAACTCTAACTGCTGCGATTTCTATGGGGGCAATGTCCTCATAATCAAAAAATTTCTAATTTAAATTTTGTGACATTTTAGTTTTTATTGGAGCTTGTTTCTGCTGACTTTTAATGAGTTCGCAGCAGTGGAAAGGAAGAGAAACTAATAAAAATTCTATTTGTGAAAACATGGCTAATCCATTTGGGTGCTGTAAATTGTCAAGAAGTGGAATAAAATTGATTTGAGCATACTATTTTTCTATTTAAAAAAAAGTAATCAAATATAAATAAGAAAGGAGGCGTAGCTGAAAGACCATGGCAGCTAAATTATAATAGTTTTGGGGTTGTTTTGCCAACCAAAATAGCGCCATCGCTCACAATTCGCGCACATTTATTTGCACTGCTGAAACCAAAAAGACCAAGATGCTCTTATGGTACGGTTGTCCTAGTCAAATAGTTTCGTTCCATATAGATACCTGCTGAGGTAAGCTGTTTGAAAAATTAGCTACATCTTTTAGACTTTGGAGTTCAATGCTTTTATACCCGCATAATAAAATATGCCGCCAGCCATTCATACAGGCAGTTAGCCACGGACTTTTCGCTACCACACTAACTACCACTAACGGCTTCTAATGTTTAATGTGATCTTCAAATGTTCGGCTTGGCTGTGTACCCTAAAAGTGTGTGTAATTTTAACCTTTCATTTGCAGATCTGCTCAGCAAATCTTTGGTCTGCTTTTTTGTTCATTCTCTGGTCAAGAATTCATGGAAGGAGCGAATGGAAGAGCTTTATTTGACCCTTAACTAACGCTCCATCAATTTTCACCGACGGCTCTAAACTAAACGGTAAGAGAAGACAGTGGAATCTTCCCGTAGGACTTCCAATTTATTGTTATTCTACGGCGGCCAGATCACTGCATTGTTTTTCAGGCGGAGCTAATTGCTATTTGGGCAAATCGCATAATGGGCAAATCTGTAAAGATTTTTTCCGATGGCTATAAAATCCATGAAAAGCAGTAACTAAGCATCGCGGGTTACGATTAAATGCAGGGAAACTCTAAACCAACTTTCCGAAAGGTATATGATCCAGTCGGCCCCACATTGGCGATCTAGTTGGCATGATAACTGGTCACTGCTTTATGGGCATCCATGGAACTCGCATGGCGAATTAAGTGAGATTCCTCACTGCTCAGCGAGAATTCCAAATTCGTTAGAGCATAAACTCAGAGTCCAATGATCGTAAAGAGCTTTTTTTGGAGAGCGCAGAGCGATTTGAGGCATTGGTTCGCACGAACGAGTCAATCGGTTGGGCATAATTCCGGTATAACGTGCCGGTGGTTAGTTTAGTCCCGTATCTGTGTAGATAAGTTAGGTTACGTTGGCCAAGATGCAATAATCCATCACACATACCACATATGGCATTAGTGTTGCCAACAGCGTATAGGAGGCATTATATTAATCTTGGAATGCAAAATTTCGCAAGTTTGTATTACTTTGTGTAAGCATATACTGATCAGCAATACCGTCTAGGGACAAGAAGTATGCAGAATCAAGGAAGCTAAGGCGGGGTCGACCAAAAGCTCGAAATTGACAGAGAGGGTATTCCAGAGTGCCAACTGCATGGGGTTTCTTGCATGCTGTGCACGCAGGACTCTGAACCAGTGTCATTTTGAACACATGATATGGTGTGATACGGTTGGTTGGATCGAGACAGTGCCCTGTTAGTATGCCGACCACCAGTCTGTAGTGTACTCTAAGAAGTGTGAGTATCTGTGTAAATTGGGCTTTTTTTCTTCTCTTGCATATTGTGTATTCGCCATTGTTTTCTTTACTTTACTGCAATATCACTTTGAAATTTCTGCTAAAGTCCAATTTGGGTGGAAGCTACATATACAGCTGTTGTCCCATGTGCACTGACTGTGGAGCTTGTTTAGTCTATCAACTGCCATGCGATCCAGCAAATTATACTAACTTTTCTCAAAGTAAAGAAAATTTGTAAGACATTTTATTTTAATAGATAATCCCTCTTTCAGTGCCACTCTCTCTTTGCTATTCATATTTGGTTTATCTTACATCAAACATAATAAGACATTTACTGTAACAAAGTACTCATTCTAAATACTCAAACAATATAAATACAATTATAATTGAATACTTACTTAATTAATTCACATTTCTCACTCTTATCGTTTCAGGTATGTACAACAACAACAAAAAGCCAAACAGAAACAGAAATTCTACAACAAACGCTCAGGAATCATCAACATCATCTTTCACATACAATGAAAATGTAGATTGCCGCGAGGGCAGCTCGTTGGTCCGTTGGTCGTCCCTTTGTGCTCATGCTAAGTAACTATACGCTTGTTTGGCTGTTTACCACAAAAGCTATGCAATTTCCATGTTAAATGTCAGTTGTTTGTCGGCCGTGTGAAGTATGTACGAGTACATTCACTCTTTGTTATGTCACATAACGTGACATATTCAATAAATGCACAAATATGTCTGTGTGTATATATACATACAGTAAAACCCGCTTTAGTACCTCCCCGCTTTAGCACCTAACCCGTTTTAGTACCCAACATCTGCAGACACTATGGCTTTTGTAAAAAATATCGAACAAATTTACCCTTTTAAGTACCTCCCCGCTTAAATACTCAACCCGCCTAAGTACCATAATTTTTTGTATATTAAATAAAATTTTACGTACGTTTTCCCCCGGTTAAGTACCTTTCCGAATACAATTGCTTTTTTCAAGCGGCAACTCATTATAATCGATTGTTTATTTATACTCTGAAAAAAATACCCGTAGTTAAACCAACAACTTTCGGCTGTTGAATCTCCGTCTTTGATTCAACAGCAAAAGTAGATATTTGTTTTTACAGCAAAGTTTTTGATCCAACAATTTATTCAAAAACGGGCGTTGTTGATTCAAAAACTTGCTTGCCTTTAAAAAATTTTTTGTGAGAAAATATTTTTTGTGAGAAAACCAACAAAAAAATAATGATGGAGAGAAGATGAAGAGAAAAATCCAAAAAAAGTTTATTTTTAGCAACAATTTTCTCCCCGTTGTTGATTTAAAGGCAAAAGTATTTGACCCAACAGTTTCCGTTGTAAACAAAACTAATGAGAACAAATTTTTTTAAATTTTGTTTTTACAATGATTCAAATAATTCATGGATTCCTTTTTAGGAAATGGAAGTATAAATAGGTTACTACAATTCAATATAATGTTGAATGTTCCACTATGTCATGATTGGATAGAATTTCAGGTTGATGTCATGGTTCGAATCCGGAGGAGAATATAAAATAAAGAAGAAAAATCAAAATAAGAAATAAAGATAGCAACCAGTGAATGATAAGAAGGAGAGAATAATAGGAGAACAAGCGGAGGCTACATATTTGCAGATGGGACCCGGACGGAGAAAAGATTGAGAGTAAAATGCAAACAAAAATTTATTTTTAGGTGAAAATTTTTTCCAACAATCTCCGTTATTGACTTAAATCAACAACGCTCGCACCTTTGAAACAACAACGGAGCGTTGTTGGGCACATTTCAACTGCGGAAAGTAGTTGATTTAACAGCGAAAGTGTTTAGATTTACAACGTTTTTTTTTTCAGAGTACCATTACTAATTTATCGAAAATCAAAATAAATACATATAAAATAAAGATTCGTAAAAACAAAGAGCGTATATGCAATATGAAATACGTTTTTAATTAATATGTAATCAAAATATTTTTTCTTGAATAAATTTTTTGTTTGTGTTTAAATAAATTATTTTCAATATTCTTAAAATTATTAAATGTTTAACTACACAGCAGAAGGTACTAAAACGGGGTTGTTTAAGTACCCAACCTGAGGTACTAAAGCGGGTTCTTATAAGTACACAACCCGCTTAAGTACCTCAAATTGCTGTCAATTTTAGGCAAGGCACTTATGCGGGTTTTACTGTATGTATAAATACATACACAAGCACTTAACGAGCTTCATTCATTAATGCTTTGCAAATTGAAGGTGAACAAAAGGAAGTAGTTGAGCTGATATGCCAAGCAAAGGCAAGCAAGAGTGGCCGCCTCCGCTGTTGCGAAGTAGAGTTGCCAGAGGTGGTGGTTTGAGAGAAGTGAACAGATAGAAGCTTTTATATGAAAATGTTGGGATGTAGCACAGTTGTAGCTTGTTTTTTTGGAATGACATTTTTGAGAGAGAGATAGTTTTTCGTAGAGGTTTATTTTACTCATATTTTTAGTGGACATTGCTGGCAACACTGCTTTGCGGGATGACAAAGCGATTTCTTTAGAACAGTTGCAGATTATGTTATAGTTATTGTTACGACGATTAGTTAATTTTTATGTGGAACTTGTTTATTTCCGGCTGCTAGACATACCTAAGCACATAAACACATAAAAATATACCTGCATACATACTTAGGCATACCTATACATAATAGATATCCCCAAATAAACGTCTTTATTGTCCAAGTAAGTATACATATGCCGCTCATTAATGCCATTACGTTTTGTCTAATTCTTTCATTTTTAATCATTCGAACAATTTTTGCATGCAATGGTCGCATCGTGTGGCAAGGAATAATCTAACCAGCCGACCAACCGACCAACCGATCGCGCAACCGCCAAAGCTATTCGCCCGTCATTTTGCATTTATTTGTCAATTGGGCATTTTGCGTATTTGCTGTATTAACTACAATAATGTCATGTTCGGTTAGTGTATCACATTTACACGCGAAGTGGTGTAGAGATATGCACTGTACAGGGTGTCTGATAGAAGTCGCAAGCGAAGTCGGAAGCGAAATTGGCATGCTAAGCGAATTCTATAAAGAAATGGAAAGTGAGCTTGGAGTTGAAATGCCAATTTGATATTGAGATTCAAATTACGAAATTCGACATTGAAATCACAAAGCGAAATTGGCAAAAAATCGCAATCACTGCAAAATTCGGAAACGAAATCGTAAGTCGAAATTCGAAACCTAATTGAATTTGACCAAAGAACGTATATTGTATAAAAAGGGAGAAATCGCTCACGAAAAATGTAGCGAGTAACATACGAGATTAGAGTCAGAAAATTATGAGGAGTTGCGGCGAATTCCGCTTGTCGCTTTTTTTTTTACAAAATTCTTATGACATTTCGCGGTTAACGCTAAGTTTGTTTTGATTATGCGCAAAATCCAGCTGGTACAAATAAAATTTAAGTGTAGTAGTTGACATGAGATGTGCAAGTAGCGCAATGGCCCAGTGGTAATGTGTCGTATTTTGAATCTATCGATCGCGGTTCGATTCCTGTTGCTGTCAAAGGCGACAAGTATTTTTTTTTTTATTTAAAAAAAATGTTAAAATATCTTTAGAAAGACAAATGAAAAACAGAATGAGGGATCGGGATACCTAATTAGTCAACTAAAATTTTCCTCGCTCTTGCTCAGACATGTAGGTACATACATATGTACGTATGTAGCAGACTTCGGCATTATTCGAATAAATTTTTATTTAGATAATTATTCCAATAAAAATTTATTTTTCAAATTTTTATTCAGGTAAATTCCCTACGAACAAATTATTTGGAAATTTCTTTTTTATTTCAAATTTATTTTTAATATGTTCGTACTTAATTATTTTCTGGTTTTTATTTTTTGTTAAAAATAATTTTTTTTACCATAAAAAATCGTTACTGTCCCTGCAAGTTTTAAATTTATTTGTTTAATAATTATAAAAATAAACCATGGATATTAAAGGGCAGACATTTTTTCATGTTCATAAAAAATCATACTAAAACAAGTAAGGAAGCCTAAGTTCGAGTGCAATCGAACATTAGATACTCAGCTGTATGCTTTCATTGTTTGTTTGCGTTTGTTCGATATAGGGTGTATTTTATATGAAACGAGTGCTGCATAAACAGGGCGCAGCCACGCCCATTTTCAAAATTTATATCAATCATCCAAATAAGCATACAAATATTATTGTTAGTGCAAAATTTCATCCCTCTATGACTTTTAGTTACAAAGACTTCACGTTACAAATTCCAAAAGGGTGTTCCAGAAATATCTTTGTTAAAAAGTAGGCGTGGTCATAAACCGATTTCAATACATTTTTGCGTGTCTATTAACACATGTTATAAAAGTGTATAAACCAAGTTTCGTCATAATATCTCAATTATTTGTCGAGTTAAAGGCTAAGAAATCTCATATATCCCTTTGTCTAAAAAGAGGCGGTGCCACGCCCATTTTCCAAACTTTTTTATTTTTTGTTTCCGGTCTATTGTAAAACTCATGTCACAAAATTTCAATGAATTATCTTTATATTTCACATAGATATCGCTTAAAATGGTTTTATTAGGTCACTTTATAATACACATATATAAAAGTGGGCGCGGTCGTCAACCGATTTTGGTAATTTTTCGTCCACACATTTGGCTAAGTAAATATATCACGCGTACCAGATTTCATCGATATATCTTTAACGGTTTCTGAGTTATGGCTTATTAAACTTTCAATATTCGCTCCTTAATAAGTGGGCGTGGCACCGCCCATTTTCCAAAATTTTTGTAGTTTTTGTTTTATGTCCATAGTTGGACTCCTGCCACAAAATCTCAGTGATTGATCTTTATATTTGACAGAGATATCGCTTAAAATGTTTTTATTAGGCCCCCTTATATTTCCTATATATAAAAGTGGGCGTGGCCGTCAACCGATTTTGATAATTTTTCGCCAAAACATTTGACTAAGTAATTATATTACGCGTACCGAATTTCATCGATATATCTTCAACGGTTTCTGAGTTATGACTCATAAAACTTTCAATGTCTGCCCCTTAATAAGTGGGCGTGGCACCGCCCATATTCCAAAATTTTTGTGTTTTTTGTTTTATGTCCATAGTTGGACTCATGCGACAAAATTTCAATGATAGATCTTTATATTTGACAGAGATATCGCTTAAAATGGTTTTATTAGGTCACTTTATAATACACATATATAAAAGTGGGCGTGGCCGTAAACCGATTTTGATAATTTTTCGTCAAAACATTTGTCTATGTAAGCAAATTACGCGTACCAAATTTCATCGATATATCTTCAACGGTTTCTGAGTTATGACATATAAAACTTTCAATGTTTGACCCTTAATAAGTGGGCGTGGCACCGCCCATTTTCCAAAACTTCATCAAATTTCTTCATAAGGGCCCGAGCTCAATACGTGGGTAAAATTTTAAAACTCTAGCTATATTAGTGGCTGAGATACCAAATTTCCGATTTTTTCTATATAGGAAAAGTGGGCGTGGTCATGGTCCGATTTCGCCCATTTTCAATACCAACCGTCCCAGTCTCGATACCAACTTGCGTTCCAAATTTCATCAAAATATCTCAATTTTTGCGCGAGTTAGAGTGTTTACAGACGGACGGACGGACGGACGGACGGACAGACGGACGGACGGACGGACGGACGGACGGACGGACGGACGGACGGACATGGCTCAATCGATTTCTCTTTTCACCCTGATCATTTTGATATATATAAGTCTATATCTATCTCGATTATTTCATTCTGTTACAATCCACCGTTATGTGATTAAAACTATAATACTCTGTGTACTAGTACAGCTGAGTATAAAAATAATAAAAACAAGTAAGGAAGCCTAAGTTCGAGTGCAATCGAACATTAGATACTCAGCTGTATGCTTTCATTGTTTGTTTGCGTTTGTTCGATATAGGGTGTATTTTATATGAAACGAGTGCTGCATAAACAGGGCGCAGCCACGCCCATTTTCAAAATTTATATCAATCATCCAAATAAGCATACAAATATTATTGTTAGTGCAAAATTTCATCCCTCTATGACTTTTAGTTACAAAGACTTCACGTTACAAATTCCAAAAGGGTGTTCCAGAAATATCTTTGTTAAAAAGTAGGCGTGGTCATAAACCGATTTCAATACATTTTTGCGTGTCTATTAACACATGTTATAAAAGTGTATAAACCAAGTTTCGTCATAATATCTCAATTATTTGTCGAGTTAAAGGCTAAGAAATCTCATATATCCCTTTGTCTAAAAAGAGGCGGTGCCACGCCCATTTTCCAAACTTTTTTATTTTTTGTTTCCGGTCTATTGTAAAACTCATGTCACAAAATTTCAATGAATTATCTTTATATTTCACATAGATATCGCTTAAAATGGTTTTATTAGGTCACTTTATAATACACATATATAAAAGTGGGCGCGGTCGTCAACCGATTTTGGTAATTTTTCGTCCACACATTTGGCTAAGTAAATATATCACGCGTACCAGATTTCATCGATATATCTTTAACGGTTTCTGAGTTATGGCTTATTAAACTTTCAATATTCGCTCCTTAATAAGTGGGCGTGGCACCGCCCATTTTCCAAAATTTTTGTAGTTTTTGTTTTATGTCCATAGTTGGACTCCTGCCACAAAATCTCAGTGATTGATCTTTATATTTGACAGAGATATCGCTTAAAATGTTTTTATTAGGCCCCCTTATATTTCCTATATATAAAAGTGGGCGTGGCCGTCAACCGATTTTGATAATTTTTCGCCAAAACATTTGACTAAGTAATTATATTACGCGTACCGAATTTCATCGATATATCTTCAACGGTTTCTGAGTT
Source organism: Urophora cardui (assembly GCA_960531455.1). Taxonomy (NCBI): domain Eukaryota; kingdom Metazoa; phylum Arthropoda; class Insecta; order Diptera; family Tephritidae; genus Urophora; species Urophora cardui. The sequence goes on from OY482674.1 coordinate 18,834,313, forward strand.
ATGACTCATAAAACTTTCAATGTCTGCCCCTTAATAAGTGGGCGTGGCACCGCCCATATTCCAAAATTTTTGTGTTTTTTGTTTTATGTCCATAGTTGGACTCATGCGACAAAATTTCAATGATAGATCTTTATATTTGACAGAGATATCGCTTAAAATGGTTTTATTAGGTCACTTTATAATACACATATATAAAAGTGGGCGTGGCCGTAAACCGATTTTGATAATTTTTCGTCAAAACATTTGTCTATGTAAGCAAATTACGCGTACCAAATTTCATCGATATATCTTCAACGGTTTCTGAGTTATGACATATAAAACTTTCAATGTTTGACCCTTAATAAGTGGGCGTGGCACCGCCCATTTTCCAAAACTTCATCAAATTTCTTCATAAGGGCCCGAGCTCAATACGTGGGTAAAATTTTAAAACTCTAGCTATATTAGTGGCTGAGATACCAAATTTCCGATTTTTTCTATATAGGAAAAGTGGGCGTGGTCATGGTCCGATTTCGCCCATTTTCAATACCAACCGTCCCAGTCTCGATACCAACTTGCGTTCCAAATTTCATCAAAATATCTCAATTTTTGCGCGAGTTAGAGTGTTTACAGACGGACGGACGGACGGACGGACGGACAGACGGACGGACGGACGGACGGACGGACGGACGGACGGACATGGCTCAATCGATTTCTCTTTTCACCCTGATCATTTTGATATATATAAGTCTATATCTATCTCGATTATTTCATTCTGTTACAATCCACCGTTATGTGATTAAAACTATAATACTCTGTGTACTAGTACAGCTGAGTATAAAAATATTCAAAGCAAACAAAAAATTATAATATGTAATTCAAAAACTACCTTTAAAATAATCGTATTTAATTTCCAATGCAAAGGTAAGTGAATTTTTTAATTTGCCAGAAATCCCATACGATTTGCGTTCACACGTGCCAACACAAAAATATAAGTACACATACATCCATACATGCATATCCGTGTGAGCAGAAAAGTGAAATCAACCACCAAATGCATGAATGAAAACATACAAACCAAATAATAAATGCAAGTGTAGGTAAAATACTAAAAGCAGTTCATTCATAAAATCGAAAAGTCGCAACAAAGCATAAAAGTGGCAACAGAGCTTTTGGTCAGATCCAAGATTTTTATAAAATTCTTAAATTTGAAGTCCGACTCATTTTCAGCAATCCATCAATGTGGTGGTAGTTTCTTGTTCACATATGAAATCTTTCTTTCATCTGTATTTGTGTAATATCATTGTCGCTTAAAGTGCAAAACCACATACCTGTCTATACTATATCCCATACGTACGTGGTTTTGCTTATAAGCGACAATCGTTGAAACGAGCATTGTCGCTTAAAATGATAACAAAAAACCTGTTTGCGACCAAAGAATTGCGACTTTGCGTATTTGTTGTTATTTTTCGACTTTATGTACATATGTATGTAGTTTACGATGTGTGAAAAGCCAATCGCGCACTTGTCGCCCATCGAAAAAGATGCAAGCATAGTAGTTGAAAGAAATACAATTAAAGTACATCGGTTGACATATGTAATGCAAATGGCTCGTTGGCGTAGCTGTAGCGTCTTTGACTCGCATTTTGTCGATCGCGGTTCGAATCCTGCCTGCGGCTGGTATTTTTATACTCAGCTGTACTAGTACACAGAGTATTATAGTTTTGATTTCCTAACGGTGGATTGTAACAGAATGAAATAATCGAGATAGATATAGACTTATATATATCAAAATGATCAGGGTGAAAAGAGAAATCGATTGAGCCATGTCCGTCCGTCTGTCCGTCTGTCCGTCTGTCCGTCTGTCCGTCTGTCCGTCTGTCCGTCTGTGAGCACGATAACTCGCGCAAAAATTGAGATATTTTGATGAAATTTGAAATGTAAGTTGGTATCAAGGCAGGAACGGATGGTATTGAAAATGGGCGAAATCGGACCATGACCACGCCCACCTCCCCTATATAGTAAAAATCGGAAATTTTGTATCTCAGTCACTAATAGAGCTGGAGTGATAAAATTTTACCCACGTATTGAGCTCAGGCCCTTATGAAGAAATATGGTGAAATTTTGGAAAATGGGCGGTGCCACGCCCACTTATTAAGGGTCAAACATTGAAAGTTTTATATGTCATAACTCAGAAACCGTTGAAGATATATCGATGAAATTTGGTATGCGTAATTTGCTTACCTGTACAAATGTTTTGGCGAAAAATTATCAAAATCGGTTGACGGCCACGCCCACTTTTATATATGGGAACTATAAAGGGGCCTAATAAAAACATTTTAAGCGATATCTCTGTCAAATATAAAGATCTATCACTGAAATTTTGTGGCAGGAGTCCAACGACGGACATAAACAAAAAGTACAAAAATTTTGGAAAATGGGCGGTGCCACGCCCACTTATTAAGGGGCAAGCATTGAAAGTTTTATATGTCATAACTCAGAAACCGTTGAAGATATATCGATGAAATTTGATATGCGTAATTTTCTTACTTAGACAAATGTTTTGGCGAAAAATTATCAAAATCGGTTGACGGCCACGCCCACTTTTATATATGGGTATTATAAAGTGACCTAATAAAAACATTTTAAGCGATATCTCTGTCAAATATAAAGATCTATCACTGAAATTTTGTGACATGAGTTCTACAATAGACCGGAAACAAAAAATAAAAAAGTTTGGAAAATGGGCGTGGCACCGCCTCTTTTTAGGCAAAAGAATATACGAGCCTATTACTCGACAAATAACTGAGATATTATGACGAAACTTGGTTTATACACTTTTATAACATGTGTTAATAGACACGCAAAAATGTATTGAAATCGGTTTATGACCACGCCTACTTTTTAACAAAGATATTTCTGGAACACCCTTTTGGAATTTGTAACGTGAAGTCTTTGTAACTAAAAGTCATAGAGGGATGCAATTTTGCACTAACAATAATATTTATATGCTTATTTGGATGATTGATACAAATTTTGAGAATGGGCGTGGCTGCGCCCTGTTTATGCAGCACTCGTGTCATATAAAATACACCCTATATCGAACAAACGCAAACAAACAATGAAAGCATACAGCTGAGTATCTAATGTTCGATTCCACTCGAACTTAGGCTTCCTTACTTGTTTTTTTTTTATTTATATAAAAATTAAAAAAAATATGTATTTAGAAATGAATAAAAAATATATGTATGTATATTTTATTATGCAACATAGATAACATCCCAAATATGTACCTACCTACCTACCTACATGAGAAAAAAGTTCATCCTACCTTTTGACGCACGTGCATAAAATCAAATTTGTCAAATGCTATTCACAAATTGCCAAATCGCAAATTTTAATTTCTTTCTTATCCCTATTTTTATCGGGATTGTACAGAATTAATTTGGCCATTTTCAGAGACATTTCGCAATTCTTGTTTAAATTAACCTTTTAAAAATTTGAGTATCTAAAAAAATAACTTCAATAAAGCTAAAATTCTTTTTAAAATGTAAATACATACATACATACATACATATAACCAAAAAGTACTATTTTCTTATTTTTGGCTTAAATGCAAGGGTAACTGAAATTGATGATCAATTTGCCAGCAATACCATTCGCACGTACCAATGCAAAAACATACATATGTATGTAGATATGTATGTACGTATGTATAAGAACAATCCAATCAACCACCAAAGACAAGAATTAAAACGAGTACGAGCGATTCATTCATAAATGATAAAAGTGGCAACAGAGCTTTTCATCAGATCAAGATTTTTATAAAATTCTAAAATTTGCAGCCCGGCTGATTTTCAACCATCTTTGCATTTGTTTGCATCTTTGCAGTGGCGGTAGAGTGTGAATAGAAATAATAACTAAATGTCAAGCAAAAGAAATGTCAAAATGAATTTATTTTTCGCCGCGAAAAAACAAACGAATTCGAGCTCCGAGAGCTCCTCATGTTTTTCTGACTCAACGATTTTCACCTCACTCGTTGAAAATACCGAATTTTCCCTTCTTATACAATATACGTTCTTTGGTATGATATCGCGAAATAAACATGATATCGTAAACGAAGGAACAAGCGAAATCGAAATTAGCAAGCGAACTCGATAACGCAAACGAATTACGAAAAGAACCAAATTTCCTCATGTATTTCGATTCAACCACTCACCAAACACCCTGTTTATACATATGTGAACGCACGCTCGTTCGCTCGCTTGGCTACTTCGTCGATTTTATTGCACTTCTTTTGATACTGGTGTAATTTGGATACAAACAGTAGAAAGAGGATTTGCCTCTTACATTTTACGACTATGCTCCTTCTATTTTATGCTACTTTGGATACATATAAACCTCCGTGCATACAAATATGCACACACACACACATACATGAACATAGTTTCGCATGCGACGTCGCGACGTAGAGTGTTATGCCATAAAAAATAGCCAACAGAGATACATATCAGCATATAACTGCAGCTTAAGATAACCATAGTTTATCAGTTATAAGAAGAAATTTATAGAAAGAAACAAATGTGCACATACAAATGTATAAAGAGACAAAACATACATACATTCAAACAAAATACGAACAGGGGCGGATTTACCTCTAGAAGCGCCCTGGGCAAACAAATCAAGCCGCGCCCCAATATTTCCAAAAAACAACCGTACTTGCCTTCGTGTGGTGACATTTCATTACTGATATACATATTTTACGGATTGAATAAATTTGATTCGATTCTTATATAGGTACCACATTTTTTGCATTTTCTAACCTTCAAAATGATCTGATCTTAAACCCTCATTATTAGGTGGCTCAGATTTCGCAATATCATTAAATTGCAGTTCATCATACGAATCTGAAAAACAATTTTATAGTAAAAATGTTTCGTCCTGAAACTAAACTCACAATTTTTGACAGTAGGGTGCCTCCCAGGTAGCGAAATCTAGCTTTCTGGCCCAGAATCTACCTAGGGCTAACCTAGCTGTCGATCAATTGACTTATAAATTTTTACCTTTTTGGTTATGATCAACAACGGAGTCATTTTCTTTTCGAGGAGTTTGAAAAAAAAAAAAACAATCATGTTTAGGGATTTTCGACAGTACACCTTTTTATACTCAGCTGTACTAGTACACAGAGTATTATAGTTTAAATCACATAACGGTGGATTGTAACAGAATGAAATAATCGAGATAGATATAGACTTATATATATCAAAATGATCAGGGTGAAAAGAGAAATCGATTGAGCCATGTCCGTCCGTCCGTCCGTCTGTCCGTCCGTCTGTAAACACTCTAACTCGTGCAAAAATTGAGATATTTTGATGAAATTTGAAATGCAAGTTGGTATCGAGACTGGGACGGTTGGTATTGAAAATGGGCGAAATCGGACCATGACCACGCCCACTTTTCCTATATAGAAAAAATCGGAAATTTGGTATCTCAGTCACTAATATAGCTTTAGCGATGAAATTTTACCCACGTGTTGAGCTCAGGCCCCTAGGAAGAAATTTAATGAAATTTTGGAAAATGGGCGGTGCCACGCCCACTTATTAAGGGTCAAACATGGAAAGCTTTATATGTCATAACTCAGAAACCACTGAAGATATATCGATCAAATTTGGTACGCGTGATATACTTACCTAGGCAAACGTTTGCACGGAAAATAGTTAAAATCAGTTGACGGCCACGCCCACTTTTATATATGTATATTACAAAGTGACCTAATAAAAACATTTTAAGCCATATCTCTGTCAAATATAAAGATATATCATTGAAATTTTGTGGCATGAGTTCAACTATGGACATAAAACAAAAAACATGAAAATTTTGGAAAATGGGCGTGGCACCGCCTCTTTTTAGAAGCAGGAATATACGAGATTTCTGAGCCCATAACTCGACAAATAATTGATATATAATGACGAAACTTGGTGTGTACACTTTCATTACTTGTGGTAATACATGTTTAAAATTTTAGCGAAGTCGGTTGACGACCACGCCCACTTTTATATATGGGAACTATAAAGGGGCCTAATAAAAACATTTTAAGCGATGATGATAAGGATGTCAAATATAAAGATAATTCATTGAAATTTTGTGGCATGAGTTCCACAATGGACCGGAAACAAAAAATAGAAAAATTTTGGAAAATGGGCGTGGCACCGCCTCTTTATAGACAAAGGAATATACGAGATTTCTTAGTCTTTAACTCGACAAATAATTGAGATATTATGACGAAACTTAGTTTATATACTTTTATAACTTGTGTTAATAGACACGCAGAAATTTATTGAAATCGGTTTATGACCACGCCTACTTTTTAACAAAGATATTTCTGGAACACCCTTTAGGAATTTGTAACGTGACATCTTTGTAACTAGAAGTCATAAAGGAATGAAATTTTGCACAAAGAATAATATTCATATGCTTAGTTGGATGACTGATAAAAACTTTGAAAATGGGCGTGGCTACGCCCACTTTATGCAGCACTCGCTTTATATAAACTCCATAAAACGCAAACAATGAAAACATACAGCTGAGTATCTAATGTTCGATTCCACTCGAACTTAGGCTTCCTTACTTGTTCTTTCTGCACTTTCTCGGCTGCACGTTTTTTGTTGCAGCGCCGCTTAACTTTTTCATATTTGCACTCATTCTTCTATTTTTCACAAAAACATTAATTCACTGACACTTTTTTGATGTTTTTAACTCGGAACGACTTTTAAGATTACATAAAATATAGGCAGCTCATTGTATAGAGGCGCGAACTATTCAGATTAGCCAGAAACAGAAAATATTCAGATCTTAGTTTCCTTTGAAAAAGTGAGCTCGCGCATTTCTCCGAAAAAATACTTGAATGCCTACTTGATTTTTAAATTTGAAATTTAAATTAAATTTGAATCTTTCACGTCATTTACTGCACATAAGCTGCTAAACCTTGGTGTTTGCATATCGCTCATTTGCTGCAGGACCGGCATAAATCAGAAAACGTGATTTTTGAGTTATACTCTAAGCACATTCGAACCAGCAAGCGACAAGCAGCGGGCTGTCAAAATTAAAATGCACACGTTCTTATGGGCGCACACATTTTAACGCCAGCACGACTTCACGGCAGAAGGGTTGCATTTGTCGCTGCCGCCAATATAGAGCTATTTCTAATTTGAAAAGCGACAATGCACATGTACAGGCAGAAACGTGTGTATGTGTGCATTTTAAATACGTAGCCATGTTCAACGCCATCGTCTTTAAAATATTTCAGATGTTTTCTTCAGACGACGTTTGATGCCAAGAAGTTGGTCGACAGATGCTGCTCTGCAGTTGCCGGTTCGAATGTGCTTAGAGTATTAATGCTGCAGAATAGTTAGTTATATCATACTTCATTTGAGTAAAAAATTCTTTATGATTTGTTGAAAACTAAGCGCTTCAGATATAAACCAAATGTTGCATTTACTTGCGCAGCATATGGCGGTTGAATCTCTAAATTGCCCTTTCTGAAAAGTTGTGTATTTTGAAAAGTGCAAATGCAGCAAATGAGCGATACGAGTATATAAGTCCCACTGGGGCGAAGGTTAAGAACTGTACCAATGTTCTGAAATGTACTTTGATTAATTTTTTCTCTGTAAAAAATTGAAAAAATCATTCATTCTTGTAATATTGAAAAAAAAAAAACTTTTTTTGGTAAACAAAAAAAATTTTTTTCTTTGGCTTAGTTTTGGCGCCCCTATTGAAACGGCGCCCTGGGCAGCTGCCCATGTTGCCCCTATGTAAATCCGCTCCTGAATACGAACCTACAAATGTACAAACATACAAACATGTATACATATACATATAAACATATACACACTTTTGCTTCTTTAGCAGAAATTATAGCCAAAGTTGCAGGTTCCTATTGGATAAATCGGCAATGTGTTTATGAATCATGCAAATCTTGTGTTCGTTTCTTCAGCTATTTTATGTTGTTGCTGCTGCTGTTGTTGCTGTTGTGTTTTATTTAAACCCAGCAGGAAACTCATTTCACTTTTAAGTCAATAACATTAACATTGAACATTGTTAATCGTTGCAAAGCAATAACAATTTTATTATGTCTTCTGAGTTGAGGTATGCGATTGTATTACTATTTAAGCGAATTTTTATTTTATGTGTGTGCGTTCAAATTTTCCTTGCTGGGTATTTTGGTATTTTAAGCGAATGATTTACAATGCCTGGTTTTTTTTTATGGTGGCGATGACATTTTTATTCAATTTGCAGCCTGTAATTTAATGGTGGATTTCTTGAACTTCTTCATTGAATATTGCAAGGCATGCAAAAAAGCAAGTGATACGTGAAAGGGTGATTTGGTTTAAAAGAGGTGGTGGTGCAGGAGCAGAATGTGCACACAAACACACTTATGTATATGTATGCATGTGCTTTTTATTGCTTTCAAACTGCATATTTGAATCGCTTCAGAAGCTTTAGATTTAGCATTAGCTTTAGGGTTACCAGATACCTTTCCCGAAAAAATCAGTACATTTACTTCCAAAAAAAAAAATATATATATATATGCGGAGAAAATCGTCTTTAATACTGGCATTTTGCTTTTGTTTCCATATCATTAACTGTCAATTATGTTTCTATCACTTTTAACCAGCGTTGCCATTCTAGTTTTTTTTCAAGCCAGATTAAGCTTTTTTTCTAGACTTTTAGCTGCAAAAATTCTGATTTAGCTTTGGCTTTTTTTTATCTTTAGTATATGAAAATAAATAACTTATGCAGGCTCCACTAAACACGTCGGTTCTTCAGATCAGCTGACTTCCTGTTCTTCTTCAACGGCTATCCAATTTGTTTACTTTTGCATATTCTATACATGCATTCGTGTTTACAATTCGTAAAATTCTTCATTCTCTGAATGAGCTGAATATCAAATTATTTCGTCTTCCTTACAGTTTTGACATCTCAGTCACGAGAGCTTGATATTAAGCTTACGGCGTGTATGTGTGTTTGTATCTTAAACCGACCTATTAAATTGAGCTTGAATTTATGTGTGTTTTGAAAACACTTTAGGGGAGTTACCCTGGCTGTGATCCAGATCCGCAAAAAAATTCTGCATGCAAATGGAACAACAATTTTGTGATCCTGATGGTTATCTGGATCCAATTCGGGTTCGTATAGATTGTCCTAGATTTTTTTGGTCCAGATAAACATCAGGATCAAAAAATTGTTGTTGCAGTTGCTTGCAAATTTTTTGTCCGGATCACCGCCACGGGAAATCACCTATTAATAAAGCATTAAAATATGCAGTAAGGCTTGGGATCATCGTTTCATTAATCCGGGAGTATTTGTCAATAGATACTCCATTAATCCCTAAACTTCGTGCATAAGCATACAATTTTGTATACTCGCGTTTAACATTGTATGTCCTAGGAAGGGAAGTAATAAAAACAAACAAAATAAAACAAAACTGAAAACATTTTGATACTGCTCGGAAAGGATATCAAATAGACTACTCTTCTGCTCTCGTTGGGGATATCTCGCTCCAAGTTCTACTGGGTAATTTCGCAATTTTTTTAGCTTCTTTTGTTAGCTTTATATTTTTTTTTTGATGGTTGAAACAATTTTTTTAACTTTTTCTAGCTTCCTTTTTTTTGAGAATCTAGCTGGAACTCTGGAAAAATTCTGGCAACACTGCTTTTAACGTTCGCGTTGCTTCCTTCTTCCTAATTGTTTCATGGTTATGCCCTGGTTATGCTTACGAGCAAAACACAGATGAAATTCGGACACATTTTCGTCATCGGTGAGAGGTGGTTACGCTTAAATCGATGATTAAAGCGCACATACATAACATAACACATTATTACCTCGAAACTTCAGCGTGCTGGGTGCTTGTTTCACCCAGCAAATTTGGTCGATGTGAGAGTCCGTTGCTCGTCGGGCATTGTCGTAAGCATAACCACGGCATTACAAACGTCAAATGAAAACAGTTGGAAAATTAAAAACAGAGCAGGGTGATAAAAATGAATTTTGTTAGTTTCGGTTAAAAATCAGTACAAATCAGTACAAAATCCAAAAAATCAGTATTTCTTAAGGTTTTTAAAACCATCAGTACGGAGCACGAAAAATCAGTATTGTACTGATCAAATCAGTACGTCTGGCAACCCTAATTAGCTTTAGCTTTAGCAAGACAATTGACACATTTATATTTATGCACATAATTGCTATTGTGTTGATGATCGTGGTTCTTCACTTTTCTTTACAGTCGGCTATATTAAAGGCCAAATATTTGAGCTTACAAAACAACGACCTGCAAAAAGGTTAAATAAAAAAATTTATGTCTGAGAAAGCGTTTGAAGGTCTAAACTGGTGTGCTTTCCAATTTGTTAAGTGAAGTTACTAGTTTTTTATTCCCGAAATCGCAGTGTTCCGATTTTCAGCGTTACATAGTTATCAATTATTAGACTAAATACTTTAGCAGAGAGCACAACAACCTCAACTCTGCCACAACTCATATATAAGTACAAATCAAGCTGTACTCATATAAGGTGGGCCGGTTGGTTTGTTGGTTAGATTGGCGACTCGTGACTAAAGAAACAGTGAAAAGAGAAAGAGCAACGGAGCATAAGCAGTTTGGAAAGTAGAGTAAATCCTACGCCTTATAGCCATCCTGTTGAGTGCAGGTGATCCACTGTTTCCTCCGCCCCAGAAAGATTACAGCTGTGACACAAAGTGTTGTGGTCCAGTACCAATCGGGCCGCATGGGTACCAATGGAACAATGTGCTGTGAATACCGCACTTAAGTGTCAAATAAGGTACCCCGAAATAATTCCCAAATGAAATAAGTCCCAGAAATATGAAATAACTCCCAAATGAAATAAATTCCAAGAAATATGAAATATCTCCCAAAAAGTACTACGCAGAAGGACACCTGTCGCGCGATTTTTATTTCCAATTTTTGGTTTTTTTTAAATATGGTGTTTGTTTTATTGGAAAAGGCGCCGCAGGCGAAAAATTGAAATAAAAAATCGCGCGATTTTTAATTCCAATTTTTGGTTTTTTTAAATATGGTGTTTGTTTTATTGGAAAAAGCGCCGCAGGCGCAAAATTGGAATAAAAAATCGCGTGATTTTTAATTCCAATTTTTGGTTTTTTTAACTATGGTGTTTGTTTTATTGGAAAAAGCGCCGCAGGCGAAAAATTGGAATAAAAACTCGCGCGATTTTTAATTCCAATTTTTCGTTTTTCTTAAATATGGTGTTTGTGTTATTGGAAAAAGCGCCGCAGGCGAAAAATTGGAATAAAAGATCGCGCGATTTTTAATTCCAATTTTTCGTTTTTTTTTTAATATGGGGTTTGGCCCGCGGGCGTTATTTCCGCGGGCGTTATTTCACTGCACCGAACACTTTTCTGCGTTGGCGGCCTTCGGCCGCGCTTATAAAAAATAACCCTGGGCTACGCCATCCGTCCGGACGTGTGCCTTAACCGTGGCTACCGCCACGGTGATGTCCTTCTGCGTGGTACACCCTTCAGCGGCGGCGATAAAAGTGTAAGTATACAAATTTCGGTCTTTTTCGGTCATTTTCCTCATTTCGACAGTTTTTAATTCGGTAAAAAATGTATAATAAGACTTTTTTCAATTCGGTCTTTTAAGATTCGACATTTTTTTCGATTTATCGTACGGATCCCGGCTTTCGGTTACTTTATAACGTTACAAAAACGTCGAAGCTTGTTAAATTGCAATTTTAAGAGAAATGAAATAACTCCCAAGAAATATGAAATAACTCCCAATGCATTTTTAAGAGAAATGAAATAAGTCCCAACAAATATGAAATAACTCCCAAAGCTGGAAAATAATGAAATAACACCCAACGGAATTTCGTTGGGAGTTATTTCATTTGGGATTTATCTCATTATGAAATAAGTCCCAACAAAATATTA